>MU129091.1:15763-126208 GCA_014904985.1 Hydnum rufescens UP504
TGCGATTCGGAACAAATTGCCCTCTAATGCTGGTTGAAGCACAAGGCCGCAGAGTTGGACATTAGTGCCCCAGACACCAATGACAAATGTGAACCTGGAATGCCGATCCCAATCATGCGCTGACTTGTGCGGCGAATCATTCATTGCTGCCGACAGCGATCATGTTAAGGCTTCGACAGCCTACTTCTCTGATACTGGCATGATGGCGATTTTTGTCAGGGCGACACTGCCGTCGAAGCCACAAACAGAAAGAGGGAAGAGATTAATTAACCACACACTATCGCAGTGGGAATCCTGAGTATACACCACACAACAAGGGACACACAAGTCTCGCACCTATCGCAGTGGGAATCCTGAGAGATCAAAACTGGTGATCCCCCAACTGCGAAGGGCTATAAATACTATTTCCTGCACACAGCCTCCAACCTTCCAGAGCCTTCCGCCGTCTTCCATAACCTTCCGGATCCTCCTAGAATGCCGGCTCCACAGCCCATCAGTCAGCCTCCACAGCCACCATCACTAAGCCTCACTAAGCTGACGCAGCCGTGTTACGAATCCTGTGCGCACCTCCACATGGCTATGCCCCAACTTCCATATGTATCCCCTTAGCGTATGTACTTCCAAGGCAGTGTACGCCTGGTACTCCAAAGGTGTCCAAAGTGTCAAATGACCGTAATGACGTGGATGGAGTACGGATTGGGACAGGTGATGTGGATTCAGGGACTGGGGGTAGAGGAGGAGGAGGGGGGAGTCTGGATTGGCAACTCCATGGACTCACATGGGGAGCGAGGGAACGACAGGTGCTGACAAGGGCGCCAATGCTGCCACTGGTTGACTACCCAGCCCATAGCCCGCTGGCCGAGGCCTGATAGAACAAGGGCAATAAATAATAAGAGAAATGCCAATAATGGCAAGGATGACAATAACCCCTGTAGTGAATGGAGGGAGAGGGAGACAAGAGCATTTGAGGAAGTAGGCACCATATGATAGAGTCGATGAAGAATGATACTCTGACGGTAAGTCCTTAGGCGGAAGCAAATGTCAATTTGATCCTGACAAATTTTGTGCCATCATGATAATAGTCCTTTTCTGGGCTAATATGTGGACTGCTGGCGAGAAGCAGTTCTTTGCATTAGCACTGCTTGCTGCCATCATGGCTGAGCTCCCTTCAGATTGGACACTCAGGTCTTTATATGATATCACATGTCAAATGCACCAAACGTCTGATCAAGTGGGATTTCTTGCCTGAGTATCTCCCCGAATCCTCTTCGGCGTCTCTGTTTTCCATGCATACGGACACCAGTGGGTCTGCCAATTATGGTACCACCCACGAACAGGCCAGGATCTGGGGACTACTCAGATGGAGAAGGGCTGTGAACGGTTTTTGGAGCATGCTTCATTGACTTATTCCCATTTTGTGCATCACCAGGGGTAAGCTCTCCATTCCCATTTCAGGGCATCACAGTACTAATATTCAACATATCATAGTTCCATCGTTCGCAAGTAACTCTCTTCTTTTGATCCATATCGAGTTATCCCTGGCAATGAACTACCATCTGAACGGAGTTTGAATAGGAGGAAGCACAACGGTGTCGTTTTCCTTGGAAGGGGTGCTGATGGTCAGTCAATGTATCAGCAGGCTGGGCTCCCCCACTCGCAAGGTCCCCAATCTCTGTCGACACCTCCATTCAGCCCGACACCGACAGTTTTTTCAACTTTGACTACGGATTTGATGCGATGGATTACCGTGTGCCCCAAGATCCCCATCCTATCCTTCACCCACGAGAAAGCCGGCACCTTATCAAAGACTGACAATCCCGTCACTCTCGCCGGCGATACGGTGCTGCTCACAAATGGAACACTATCATTCTCCCGAATTTAATTCAGTCCTTACATGGCCTTTCATGTGGCCACGAATTCTGGGCGTGATTGTGTCCCAAGTCCTCCCAAGATGAACCTGTGTAGCTGTGGAGAGCCCAACGTCAGGCTTGAGGTTACATGTGTCCGCCTAAAACGTATGTCTTTTGATCCGCTGATGGAAACTGAATACTTATCCATATTCTTGCAGGTGTCGACTCAATCGTACTGTATGTCTGCAAATGTCTGCCAGCACCTCGGCAACTCATCGAACACGGACTATTTCCATGTGCTCCGGTCTTTCCTAAGCTCGCTGTTGAGCTTGATATGCTTGAGTTCGCTGCAGGCCTCTTCGTTAATTTGGCCCCTAATGAAACGGCCTGGGCGGCAACGCTCACAGAATTCCTCAGTACTCGAGGCTACATCTTCACTTTTTCCGTGAGTGTTTGGGATTCAACTACACCCCTACTGTATCTAATGTTTATATCACAAAGGATTCGCTTCGGCGACGCTTCAGAAATGCGCTTGCACAGTACCAGGTGCTGATGCAGGTTGTTGAAGCTGAGGTCAGCAAATCTGTCGAGGTCGCCCGGAATCTAGCTCTTGCTGCCTCTGTGACACTATCTGCCCAACATTTCAAGGCGGAGCTTCCAACGCTTGATGAATCTACACCGCTCTTTGACCGCTCTTACCTCAATGGCCAAAGCGAGGATGGCCACGTCCCACAATTGAAAAATGGCGAGGCTCATCAGCGCCCCAGTGCATACCTTCGTTCTCGCTGCCCTCTTTGCTTTGGAGGGAGACCCCCAGTACCTCAAGAGAACACGTTGGTACATTTATGATAGACATTTTGAACTTGCACTAACTGGACACTCATTCCAGACCACATGCCGTGGTCTGCATAGATGCCAACTTCCAGCAGAAGCGGAATCATGACAAGGATCGTCGAAAAGGCCACGAGAAGGAAGAGGGCATGAGGGATCCCCCGATATTCAGCCCACACACTGTCCAGATATCAGAAGCTAATCTGAAGGAGTGGGAGGCCAATGTCGATGCGATTCGGAACAAATTGCCCTCTAACGCCGGGTCGAAGCGCAAGGCCGCAGAGTTGGACGTTAGTGCCCCGGACACCGACGACAAATGCGAACCTGGAATGCCGATCCCCAACTCATGCGCCGACTTGTGCGGCGAATCATTCATTGCCGCCGACAGCGATCGTGTTAAGGCTTCGACAGCCTACTTCTCTGATACCGGCATGATGGCGATTTTGTGCCGTCATGATATAGTCCTTTTCTGGGCTAATATGTGGACCGCTGGCGAGAAGCAGTTCTTTGCATTAGCACTGCTTGCTGCCATCATGGCCGAGCTCCCTTCAGATTGGACACTCAGGTTCTTATATGATATCGCATGTCAAATGCACCGAAGTCTGATCAAGTGGGATTTCTTGCCCGAGTATCTCCCCCGAATCCTCTTCGGCGTCTCTGTTTTCCATGCATACGGACACCAGTGGGTCTGCCAATTATGGTACCACCCACGAAAGGCCGGGATCTGGGGACTCTCGGATGGAGAGGGCTGTGAACGGTTTTGGAGCATGCTTCGTCGACTTATTCCCGTTTTGCGCATCACAGGGGTAAGCTCTCCATTCCCATTTCAGGGTATCACGTACTAATAGTTCAACATATCATAGTTCCATCGTCGTCAGTACATATTGAATCTCCAGATCACCCATATTCACGGAATACAATTGATGGGTATGGCTGAGTGGCTTCAACGACGTATCACCAAAACAACGAAGCGTCTTGTAGATGCTCAGCCGAAGCTTGAGGCCTGCGGCCACTCCTCCTCATTCCTTCGTCAGCAGTTCGCTGAGCAGCGCATCTATCAGAGCAAGCCTATTACTCGTATGCCCTTCCGAACTACTTATCTAATGCCTGCCCTAATCAAACATTGGAATAGGGCAATCGAAAAATAGCAGTATAAAAGCCATAGAGAAGATCGTCGCTTTACGAGAATCCGCCTCTGCCATGAAGGTCGCGATTGCATCACTCGAGAGCGAGCTTATGAAATACATCTTGACTGATTCCATCGCAGTCAGTAGCGCTCGATTTGACATACTGACTGAGCATTGAGGCAAAAACTCGTGTCCTCACCCGTCTCCAGAAAGACATCGACATCGCGACAAACCATATCAATCTTCATGACAAAGTTTCTGCAACCAGGCTGAACGAAATCAAAAAGCAGCCGTTTTTCGCATTACAAATGAACATGCGCGCCGTGAAAGCACGTCTCTGTACTAAGCTTCGAGAGCGAAAGTTCGAGCTCGCAAACCTTGAATGTGCCTATCATAGCAAGCAAACGGGTACGTTCACATTTATGCAACCCTGCCCACTATAATCCTGATCATTGAAATGATCACAGACCAGAAAACTCAGTCTCATATTGAAGATGCCATGCACCGTCATGAACCAACGATTACCGGGCTTGCTAAGAAGTACAACAGCATGTTGAAGCAAATGGTGCAATTGCGAATGACTGATACAGTGGCCGCCAATGCGATCCTCCCTCCTGCCATCGTCCTCAAGACCCTTTTCAAGCTGGATGTCGACGATGACACCTGGCATGATGTCGGGTTAGAGGACCTGGAGGAATTCGGGGGTGTTCTGCCTCCCTGGCTGAGTGATGACACGGTTCGAGCTGGTATACGTTTCAACCAAGAGGTTCTGAACTGTAAGGGTGAACTTGCACGCTGTCATACGGAATGTGCGGCGATGCAAACCTGGTTTGAAGAAGAGTACGAGGCTACCAGCTTTGCCGAGCAATACACACCAGGTGGGCACAGGCATGTATTATTGATTCATACTGGTATTTACAGTCTTCCAGATGCAGATTTGAAGTATCACCTTCAAATTCGTCTGTGGAGCTTGGGAGCACTAGGTGAGATGTGGCAATGAAAGATGCCGGCTTTGGTATCAGTGAGACCATGGCCAGAAATGGTTCCAATGACGCTATTTGTACCGACTCATAGGCAACGACTTACTCCTGACAACATCTGCTCAACACCTAACGATGACCTCGATATCCAGTCATCAGATGATGATGACGAGACAGAGCTGGAGCCAGCAACTATCTGTGACACACATGTTATGGAGGAGATAGATCGCCAAGCACGAGAGCAGGTGTGGGAGGCAGGAGAAGGTGATCCTGAGTAATACCTCTTTTCAGACAATGACTCGACATAGCTCACTGTCATCTTCATCAGCTCCCTCTCATCATATTTCCTCCCGCTTTCGTCCCTCCCTCTCTATGGGCCTTATCATTTCATCTGTCCTATTTTCATGTGTTTCCTGGGCCGCCCTTACATTCCTTGTGTCATTCTTCTATTTCTTGCATTATCCTTCCACTTCCCGCATCATCCTTGTGTTTTTCACATCATCCTTGCATTTTTCAGGTCATCCGTCAGTTTCCTGCGCTGCCCTTGCACTTGTCACTGTTGCCATTGTGCTCCTTGTGCCATCCTTGCATACCTCGCTTCCTCGCGTATCTTGCACCACCCTTGCGTATCTCGCATCACCCTTGCATATCTCGCATCATCGTTGCATTCCTTGCATTGTCGTCACATTTCTTGGACTGTCGTCACATTTCTTGCATCGTCCTTGCATTTCTCGCATCATCCTTGCATTTCTCACATCGTCCTCACATTTCTCACATCGTCCTCACGTTTCTCACATTGTCCTCGCATTTCTCACATTGTCCTCGCATTTCTTACATCATCCTCACATTTCTCACATCGTCCTCGCATTTCTTGCATCATCCTTGTGTTTCTTGAATGATCCTTGGATTCCTCACATCATCCTTGCATGTGTCCTTGTGCTCTTTGCACTATCCCTGTGTTTCTCATGTTATCCTCCAGTTTTTGTGACATCCTTCAGTCTCTTGCATTGTCGTCCCATTTCTCACATCATCCATACATTTTTTGCATCGTCCATCCATTTTTTGTGTGGTCCATATGTTTTTCGCATCATCCATACATTTTTCGCATCATCCATATGTTTTTCGCGTCGTCCATCCATTTTTCACATCATCCATCTGTTTTTCGGATTGTCCTTACTTTCTTCATACTATCCTTTCCGTTTCAGCGCCACCATTGCATTTTTTTTACATTGCCCTCGTATTTCTCGCGTTGCCTTCATGTTTCCCATGCCCCCTTCCATTTCCTATCCCTACTGCTTTAGATCCCTGATGTCATGATATCTCTGTGATGACATGTTAGAAAAAAAAAAGAGCAAGTACGTGTGGACTTAGAAAAAAAAAGTGTGCACAGAGATAAAGAAATCCGGGATCGCCGATGTGGTGGACTTGGGGAAACTCACAGTACTATCCCCAGGGCAGGTGTTCATGGCCCCATGGCCTAAAAAAATTTCTGGCATGGGCCCATGGAGCCTAAAATTGTATGAGGTTCCATGGGCCCATGCTAGGCTCGTAGAGTACGTGGGACCATGGCAAAATGAGCCTATTAGGTAGGCTATTCTACCAGAAAAACCAGACCTAACTAGGTACCGAAGTAGGGCTGCCTAAGGTGACAGCTAACCCCTGGGTGCTGTTTTTTTTTTTCATAGATGCGGCAGTATGTCGGGAATCTAGCATCCAACTCCCCTAAAACCTTCTGTCCTGCAGCGAGAAGTCAAGCAGCATGACGATAGTATCCTAAGCCTTCTGCCTTTAATTACCATCTTCAATGGTAGTGTTTGACACGGCTTTCACCGTGAGAAACGCCCCCATCCATCGATTATAGTATGGTATAAAAGTGGTTCTGTGTGGGCTCTCATTAGTAGCAATGGGTAAAGCCGCATATTGTACGAGCACGAACATTTGAGTCTGTTGTAGCATAGTTTCGGATACGGGTACCTCGTATGTTCGTTGAGTGTGAGCCTCTCCATTGAATTGCGAGCCCTAATCTTTTCTTCGCGGCATCCCTTGGACATTCTTAAACTTGGCATACCAAGCAAGGAGATCATGACGAAGCAGTAGGGTGGATGCGGCCGAGTGGAAAGCTGTAGAATGGAGAGGACGCTGGATCTTCGACCTCTCCATCAAGCTGTCATTGACGGAATTTAGTCGCGCTGGCTTCGTGAATCATTTTTCACATGAGATTCCGTGTGTTTTCGAAGGCCGGGTGCTCTCTACATAAACACACGTGCCCCTCGACACGGCGGCCTTTCTGGTCCTACTAGTACTTCTCGTGCATCGTACGTGTAAGCCTTTTGACGACGCTTACTCGGATCGATAGTTACATCTGAGGGTGAGGGTATCCAGGATAATACAAACCGGTATCCGTGGGACAGAACTTCAATACTTAGAAGCCCAAGCCTCTGCCCCTGTAGGTTTGATATCCAGAGTAATGAGGAAAATGGGACAGGAAGGCATCTTGCAGGTGGTAGTATCCGCTGAAACTTGGTGATACGCCAAGTTCTTCGGGATTTACATGTATCGCTCATTAAACGGCCGAGAGGAGCGGGGCGGGGAGATTAGCACGATCTAGCCCTCTGGTATAACTACTGCATATAGAAGGATTTCACAACCTTGTTGGGAAAGGAATCAGGATCTATCTATCATCCAAAGAGATGTGATCCAAGCACTTTTTTGTCTCCCCTGTAGTCATCGGAGTTGAGTACTCGCCGTATGTAAAACTGAAAAGCACAGTCAACACCACCCGGATGCAAAACCAGAAATAACTCAACGTCAGCACAAGTTGAGGGTGGATAAGTCTTTAGATATAATTTTTAGGTGGTGAAACATAATTAAATAGCTCCTAAATTATATTTTTAAGTTATTTGACAACCTTTGAGCGGGTTTGGAGTAGATAGAATTCCGAAAAAGGAAATTTCCCCCTTCTTGGGCGCGGGGCCAGAATGCCGAGATGACGCCATGCAATACCATGAGGTAACCCCATGAGCGTTTAATTCTCGACTTCGGCAGGTTTGAATCAGAGACCCACCAAAAACCATTCCCTCGGTTATATTACCTACTACCACATACACCCTCGAGGAGGGCGTGACCCCCCCCCCCCCCCCAAATTAGCGATACGGGGTAAGCCACCAATGGTGATGCTGCCCTTATGCCTGGGCATTTTCCTATAAGAACTATTGCCCTGGCCGCTAGAATGTGTTGGTAGAATTCTGATACGTACGGGCGCAATCACTACGCACGACTAGCGTCGACATTTTCACTGATGATCCCACTGAACTGAGTATCAGTCGCTCTCGCACTCGTAAGCCTAATGCGCGATGAACAAACTGTTGATGACCGAAATGATGCCGTGTACATGTCCAGGAACTCAGGTGGCCCGGGGGGGCGAGAGAAGCCCCAGGGATTGCTCTAGTTTCATTTTTGGTAGTTTTCAGCCCTTTTTTCACTTGTGACAGGTACATTAACGATATAGGCTGCTGTGGTGTGTGACATAATGTCATTTAACGATACGATACCCGTGTGACGCGTGACATCTCGTTCTGACCGTACAATCTACTTGTACAAGGCCCTTGATAGTTGAAAGGTGCACCCAAGTGGATTGTCTATCTCCGATCACTAGGGGATGCATCCCGGCAACTCGGCAATTCCTGATGAACACGACCAAACATGAACTTTGGCTGGGCATAGGCTACAGTGTTGAGCTGGGTGGTGTTGAGTCCCAAAACAGCATAGATGAAATGAAATTTCAGTTTCGTCGGCGCCCATGGCCGAATCCTAATCCAGGGAGTCTCAGCGCGGAATATGCCACAGTCGTGAAGACATAGCAAATCCCAATGAACACACGAGTCTGGGATGGGTCTGTATATTTCGTCATTAGTTCCACCTTCGTCGACCTATGATGGATGGTATAGGGGTAACATGGAGTCGAGGTGCCCAAGAATCATTCAATCACCTATATTGGGCAACCTTCATTTTAGCTAAGCATTTTAGCTCGGTTCTAATAAATCCAGCCGATGTATATATAGCACATCTAAGCTTCCATTTTCTTCCCCGGTCCCCCCCTCTTGGCCCTTCATCATCAAGATAATGGGCATCGCCCAAGGCGAGATCTTGGCTGGCACGTTCTTTGGTAACCTCCTCACAGCTTTGTCAGTCTCCTCCAGCCTTAAGGATGGGCACGACAGCGTGGACCTAATGCATTGAGCAGAGGCTTCGGTATCCTCACTATCCAGACCTCTAACTATTATCACGCGTTCCCGAAGGATGGAAGGCCGGTGAAACTGGCGGTATGTCTCTCCATATCTCCTTGCTCCTTGAAATGTGCACTCATCGCGCACCATCTATCCCTTTCCCAGGTGGCCTTTTTGTGGTGAGCATCGTACATGCTTATCTTTTGAGGCATATTCCTCATTTCCCATTGTAAAGGATTTCGGGAGCTGTTCAACTGTTGGTATTCCCCTTGTGGCGCTCTTCAACTATTTCTGAGAAATACTGTGGAGACTTACTGTTGCCCGCTACTATGTATATTCTACAGTGCATGCTGTACCTGGTCTGTATATTGGTGGTTCGTTATAAATTTCCGTAATCGCTTGGCTTTGGAGCGGGGGTCGTGGTGCGTATCAGGTGTATCACGGCTATTGACCGTTCTTTCCCCACCGATCTCTCTACCCACGAAATTTTTCTGTATTTATAGGGAATTCGGAATATTTCCAATCAACGTAGTGAGTACTGAGTCGGTTCTTGTTGTGGATGTGCTTATCTTGGCTTTGGCACTGTCTACTTCAAGGCCTGCTCATCAGTTATTGTGCAGACATTCTTTATGTATCGCGTCTATTCTCGTAGGTCTTGCGACATATCCTCGCCGGAGAAGCATTTCATTCATAATCCCCCTTGATTTCCATAGTGAGCGGCAATCTTTATGTAGGAATCTTGTGGTATGTTGTGGCCCTGATGCTGTAATAGATCAGTCTGAAAGTCATGCATTGCGGCTTCATAGCAAGTCCTTGTGTTGCTTCAGTTTGGTTAGTCTTTCCCGATTAGCATTGCTTTCTGATGTGCTTCGGTCTTATTCCCATACTAGGATTTGGTGCAGGTTAGTACTCATCTTCATATGTCTCAGGCTTGATGGACCGTGACTGATTGCATTCCAATTAAATAAATGTTTTGGCATACTGCAGCAAACTGGCATCAAAACGTATGCATCTTTGGCAAGGCCCAGCTACCAACTTCTTGGTCTGATTTGGTTGTATCCCTCACTGTTGTAGGATGACGATAGTAGACTTTCAGGGGATAGTTGAGGAGTGCACATGGATCATTGTAGCATGGCTTGCTATTCAAGTGTGTCTTGCCTGCAATCTATTTGCCCTTGTTTCTAACACCTCGCTGATACACTCCAATGGTGTGATTATGTGGCTTTCAGGCAATCACAGATGTTGTGATTGCAACATACATGGGTCTCTTACTGCGACATCGGCGGACCGGGTACCACAAGTGTGTATCTCGGTCCATTTGTAATGTACTAAATGAGTCCCTTCATCTGATTAATGATATCACGCATGGCACAGGACTGATTCGGTAATCAACCGTATGGTAGCGTACGCTATTAGTACGGGCGCGGTCACCAGCATTCTCTCGTGTATCTGTCTTGTGCTGGTACCTTTCAGCAATTTTCTTTTTTTTTTCGGTATGATAATTCTGATGCTGAACTAATTATGGGGACAGTTTGCGATATGCGGGTTCAGTACTGGTGGACTTGTTGTTAGCATGGTAGGTTACTCGATTTTTTGGTCTCCTGCTTGTCCGAGAGTATTTCTATACATGACTAATTCCTTGATTCCGTTCTAGCCACTGGGTCTGTCCTACTCCATCTCCATGCTCACCAAGTATGTCCCTTTAGTAATATGTCTGGTTATGCTGAACCACTTAATTTCATGTTTGGCCTTGCAGTCTACATATGCGAACGAGACTGCGCGCGAGACTTGATACACCAAGCCCCCTTGAACTCACCGCCTACTCGATCACAAAGAGAATGGGGAGAACGCAAGGGTCGTCGAAATGTCCGTTACAATGCATATATCGTGACCTTGGTGATCATGATATCAGGGGATGAGTTAATGCTAATCGACATTTGTTCGTTTTTAGGAAGAGAGGATCCAGCCTACAAGGATAAATATTACCAGAGAAGTAGTATGCGATGATATGGACATAAACCTGATGGTTCGTATTGGATGTCACCTACATTTGTCACGCTGTTCAGTGATCCGCTGTCTATCATCATTCTCTCTCATCAGAATCGTGATACAAAGGTTCGGTTTGCTGGGGTTGAGAGCCCTGTGCTGGGAGGGCCCTGAATCCAAGTTTTCGCTGTGGCCTCAGCAGTTTTGACGAATGTGACCTGGCATGCGTACAAGTAGATAAATTCTCCCTCCTTGATCACAGGTGCCCCTCGCGACAAACCCTTAATGCGACAGTTCTTTGCGTGTCATTTAATCTAGACTTTTTTTCTGCTGTATCTGGACGACCTCATCACAGGAAACAATGGGCACGACCACACCCGGTATTTCAATGGCCGACGATCTTGGCCTATCGGTTTGATGCACCCTAGTGTAATATGGGTCAGGAACCAGTGCAATCAAATCACTTTAACAAATTGTAACCTTAAGGACGTTGAGCTAGCTGGCGAGTCTGGACCCTGAAAAGATGGCCCCTAGGCCCACCTTCGACTTGAGCCGACATAACGCGATGGAACGGGGTGCAATGGGGTAGAATGATTCAAAACGTCGCAGAGAATGCCTCTGACACTTTTGAGGTCTGACGTGTCTCGGTAACTCTAATTATGCAGGACCCCAAGCCGTAAAACGACTCGGCTTTAATCTGCAGTGAGAAACTCAGAGTCACGCTCCGCACAGATGTGCCCTGAATCTCAATAACTCCACCAAATAAAGCAGCGGGAGAATACACTTCGTTCTGATGCCAGGTGGAAACTTGAATGACGGAATTATTCGCCTCGCCCTGAATAGTGCGCAGTGCGCCCCGTCGGCCGAGGAACTTCTGATCCAAGAGGTGAATTTCACACAGGACTGCCCTACTCCGGAAGGGGTTCGTCTAGCCCTACTACGTCCTGGACGAATTCACGTCACCTATGGGATGTCTACCCCACCGACCGAAGGACTTCTCATCCAAGAGGTGAATCTCACACAAGGACTGTCCAACTATAGAAGGGGCTCGTCTAGCCTTACTACGTCCTGGACAATTCACGTTGCCTATGCTAGGCGCCACATGTGAATACAAAAGAAAGCGTGAAAGAATTATGGGAGGCATTACCTGGACTCAGGGATCCTAGGGATGCCGGCATTTGAAACATCGAACCGGAGCCAAGGGCGCGAAAAGGGAATAATAAGTCATACTATAAGCTGTACTCAGCACCCATGACCCGAGAACAGAGTGGGATGACCTTCTTACATCAACATCGATTCCAAACGCGGATGGGCCGAGGCTGAAGAGAGGGGATTGTCAAGTAACTGTGAGGTGCATCGAGGTCCACAGGAAGGCATTCATATAGCCCAGAAACTGATCCCAGGCAAGATGTAGCAAGACACGCCCCGTGACACTCACAATTATCAATATTTCCACCTCAATCCAACTTTGAAGGATAGTAACAACGCTTCCATTCTCTCCAAGCGTCGTCGCGGTTTCATATTGCAGAAGAAATGGCTAGGAATTGACGACACAATTACCATAAGCTTCTCTGCGGATGACCCCTTCCATTGGCGTTGGGACTAGGTGATTATTGGGAAAGGCGGCAACGTCTCAGATATCCGTATAGTTCCTCCCTAAGATTCAAATAATCGGCTGAAAGACTAGGTTCAAGCGGAAGAGGATCTGACCGTCGACAAGAATGATGCAGGCTCCGGGAGAGAGATGGTCCATCGAGTCTCTTTCGGTGGATTCCTTCAAAGCGGAATCGATATCGTCAGATGGCTGGCGGGGTTTCGGTTTCGTATTACCAGGACGTAGAGATCATTTACTCTATGGACTCCGGGGATCTGTAAGCAGCCCTCTTTTTTTTGGCGATGTTGGGATACAGTGTCCTGCGAAAGCAGGGGGGTTCATGAGCAGACAGGAAAAAGACAATCAAACGAGATGAGAATCTGCCGCAAGCACGAGCTCAGGACCATAGGTGAATACAAAAACATTGTTTTAACCGTTTGGATCGAGGATTTCATAGGAACGTCACCGTCGATGATCAACTAATCTCACTATATAAGCAAGGATCCCCAGATGTCTCTTCAGGCCATCTGCGACAATCATGCCCGAGGCTCCAAAACAGTTCCTCAGGTAGAATCATATGCGAACCTACGGAGAATACAATGTTACTCGGACATGACACAATCGCACCCGTATTGACACTACGAGGGAAATCAATAGCAGTTACTGACAATCCATTGGACTACGACGCAGATGCAATTCACTGTTCACCTTCAACCTCAGCTTCTTTAATGCATTTCACGCCCACCTGTCTGTTGCGCGCTCCGACCATTGCCGTTCTTGCGGGAAGATTTGGAAATCGCACGGCGCTTGGCCTTCTGGTCGCTTTGGCGCCTTTTCGATGGCACCGTCGGAACCCTCCACTCCCACCGTTTCCTCATATTGAAGGCAGGAAGGCGAACGTTATAATGCCGCAGTGTCCGAGAGCACCACCCATCAGGTGTGATACGTCATGCGAAGAATTTCGCTCGCAACGAAGCAGAAGCATCTGCTTCGACGAGAGATTCTTCGGCGGAAGGTTGGGAATTCAAATAAACTAGCAAGAAGCCCTGTTTAATATTTCGTTAAGATTCTCGAGTGACCTGCCGTGGGCAACCTTAGGCCAAAGATTTCACAAACCTTTTTCGGGTCGTCGAACCAGCATGAACCAGCGATCTTGGTTCGTTCCGTATTCGATAACACTTACCGCCCAAGATTCTTCCCTTGCCTTCTTTTTCTCAATCTTCATCGGATATCGCGTCACCGCAGTCGAGGTATCATATCAGGAAAAGGCTCGCACATTCCCCACAAACCTTCAATATCAGTATTCTCTTCTGCGCGTTCCATGATCCTTCCCTGTGGAGCAGATGAGAAAATCAGGCGCCCCACCATATGGATATGGCCGATAAGACAAACCTCCGATAATTGGTGCGGTTCAGAGGGCAAGTCCCGCAAGTGGGATTCGTTGGCCTGCAGACCGTGCTGCCAAGTCTATTAAAGCCTGATTAAATGCACCCGCCCTATCGGACAAGATCGCAGGCCGCTTTCCAGATGGCTTCGAGAGGCGTCTTTGCGTTGGAGCCTTTGAGGGGTGCGAGAAGACGGCTCAGGAGGCGCTGTAGATTGCCATCCACAGCAGGGCTGCGCTCATTGAACACGACGGAACGCACCGCTCCTGCAACAATAAAAGAACGAAGTAGTTAGGATGGGAATTGACAATGGAATTTTCACCAACACTTACATCAAAGAACAATAGACTACACCTGGGAGCTGCTTCTCCATAGATACAGCAGTCTGTGGCAATCTATCGCCCAACTCCCCTACAACTTTCTGTGCTGCAGCGAGAAGTCGCGCCGCGCGACTATAGTATCCCAAGCCTTTCCACCTTTGATTAACATCTTCAATGGTGGCGTTTGACAATGCTTTGAGTGTCAGAAATGCGTCCATCCGGCGATTGTAACATGGTATAACAGTGGTTCTGGGGGCTCTTATTAGTAGCGGTAAAGTGACGCATAATATGGGCACGAACATTTGAGTCATAGTCTTCCCTCCACGGCATCCCTCGGACATTTTTGACTTTGTCATACCAGCAAGGAGATCGTCACGAAGCAGTAGAACAGATGCCGCCGAGTGCAGAGCAATAGAATGGAGAGGCTGGATCTTCGACCTCCCCGTCAAGACGCCGTTGGCGGAATTTAGATGCGCTGACTTCGTGAATCGTTTTTCAGATGAGACTCCGTGTGTTTTCGAAGGTCTTCGAATGTTGAATTTGAGTCTTCGTTCTTACACGTTTTGTTCGTGCCGTCCTCATCGAAGCTTAAAATAATAGGACGCGTAGGGTTCCTTTTTCCCAAGGCCATAGGAGGGTTCCCCATATGCATGGACCTTCGGCGAGATAGAAAAAGTGCATCAATGCCCTGTGCTCTTTACATAAGCACGCGTGCCCTCGATACGGCGCCCTACTTTTCGCTCACCGTACGGGGGCCTTTTGACGGCGCTTATTCGGATCTTGCATCTTGAGGGAAACCAGCATCCGCGTGACACTTAAAAGCCCTCGGCTCTGTGTTTGATATCGAGAGGAATGTAATGAAGAAATGGACCAGTGTGTCTATATTATTCCTGCCCTCAGCTGGGACCACTTCAGCTCTATTATCCTCTGCGCCTGTTAAACATGTATTAGAGAGGCACCCTGTTTTGTGCTGCCAGTCAAGCGACGAAACTGAATGGCCGAATTGACATTGTTCACCACGCTTGTTCTCCATTTGAATAATAGGTCACGGCTTTCCCGTCTCAAATCGCTGATGATGGTCTGGGAATAGGCCTAACTGGGTTCCGCTGTAATCGGACTGGAAAAGATTCTGTGCAGACTCCATCGCTGATCCGTTGAATATCGTGGCTGGTTGTGGGCAGCAAGGCATCTTGCTGGTGGTAGATCCTCTGATATCCGCTGAAACTTGATGATATGCGGAGTTCTTCAGGATTCATATATATCGCATGGTGCGCTGAGAGGAGCGGGGCGGGGTGATTGGAGTGATCTAGCCGGTGAAAGTCTTAAGGGAACTGCACTACGGATTTCACCATCCTTGTTGGGAAAGGAATCGAGTCTACCTGTCGTCTGCTCAATGAGATGCGACACACGATCCATGCACTTTTTTTGTCTGGCCGTAGTCATCGAGCACCGTACTTCGAGACAAATGAGGCCCATTGTCGGCGGAATATGCCGGTGCTGCACAGCCGTGAAATATACACAGTGATCGTTTGGTATATTTCGTCATTAATTCTATCCTTGTCGGTCTATGGCGGCGGTACAGGGGTAACGTGGGAATTATCGCAATTTGTCGAGGCGCCCAAGAATCATCTGATCTCCTATACTGTTTAACTTGACTTCATTTAGCTGGGTTCTAATAAATTGAGCTGATGTGCAACAAGCTTGCATCTCCTTCCCTGGTCCCTCCTCTCTCAGCCCTTCATCATGGAGATAATCAGCATGTACCCCAGTCGGTGCCTTAAGTGGCTCGTTCTTTGGAATCCTCCTCACCGCTTTGTCAATCTTGTCCAGCATTAAAGATCGGCACAACAGCGCTGACCTAACGTATTGGCAGATGCCTCGGTGTCCTCACTGTCCAGACCTCTCGCTATTACTATGCATTCCCAAATGATGGAAGGCCGGTGAAACTGGCGGTATGGCTCTCCATATTTCCTTGAAATTCGCATTCATCGCCCATCACCATCCCTTTCTCAGGTGGCCGTTTTATGGTGAGAATCGTACACACTCATCTTTTGAGCCATATTTCTCATCTTCCATTGGTAAAGGACTCTGGGAGCTTTTCAACTGTTGGTATCTCCTTTTCTCTTCCCCTGTTTCTGAGAAATACTGTGGACACTTACTGTTGTCCACTATATTATACAGTGCATGCTATACCCAGTCTTTCTATTGGTGGTTTGTCACAAATTACCATAATCCTTTGGCCCAGCAGTGGCTTCCGTGGTGTGTATCAGGTGTATTCCCAATTGACCCCCTCTACCCATGAAATCACTGCATATTTATAGGGGAATTTGCAATATATTCACTCAATGCAGTGAGTACTGAGTTGTTTCTTGTGGTGGATGTGCTTATATTTATCTTGGCTTTGGCACTATCTACTTCAAGACCTGCTCATCACTTATTGTGCAGACATTCTTTGCATATCGTGTCTATTCTTGTAGGTCTTGCCACATATCTTTGCCAGAGAAGCATAGCATTCATAATTCCCCTTGATTTCTATAGTGAGTGGCAATCTCTATCTAGGGGTGCTTGTGGTATGTTGTGGCCCTATGTCCATAAAAGATTAGTCTGAAAGGAATTCATTATGGCTTTGTAGCAAGGCCTTGTGTTGCTTCAGTTTGGTTAGTCCTTCCTAGTTACCATGTGCTTCTTCTGTCTTATTCCTCTCACACTAGGATTTTCTGCTGGTTAGTACCTATCTTCATATGTCATGATGAACCATGACTCATTGTATTCTGATTAAATCAATGTTTTGGTGTACTGCAGCAAGTTGCATCAAATTGTATGCATCCCCATATTCTCTTTGGCAAAGCCCCAGCTAACAACTTACTGGTTTGATTTGGTTGCATATCTCACTGTTATAGGTTCATGATAGGATTACCTCAGAAGCCAGACAGTTGCAAGGAGTGTGACCGGCTTGCTGAAGTATGGCTCATTATTCAAGTATGTCTTAGCCACAATCCATCTGCCTGTTGTTTCTAACACACACTCTTGCCTTCACTGACACATTGTATATGGTGTGATTGTGTGGCTTCAGGCAATTGCAGATTTGCAAGTGCATCATCTATGTGTCACTTATTGCGACATCGGCGCACCGGGTTCCAGAAGTGTGTATCCTGATCCATTTGCAATGTGCTAAATGAGTCCCTTTTTCTAATTAATGATTCTCATGCATCATTGCATGGCATAGGACTGATTCAGTAATCAACCGTATGGTATTATATATTTTAGTACGGGCTTGGTCAATAGTGTTCTCTCATGTGTCTGTCTTGTGCTGGTGCATTTCAGCTATTTCCTTTGGTTTTTCACTATGATAATTCTGATGCTGAACTAATCATGGGGACAGTTTGCATACCACCTCAATTTTAGTCTACTTGTTCTCAGCATGGTAGGTTACTCCATTTTTCAGTCTCCCGCTTGTTTGAGAACAAGGATATTTCTATGCACGACTAATTACTTGATTCTGTTCTAGTCACTGGGCGTGTGGGATTCAATCACCATGCTTGCCAAGTACGTCCCTATAATATGCCTCAATTATACATGCAATGCTGAACCACTTAATTTCACGTTTGGTCTTGCAGTCTACACATGCGAACGAGACTCCGGGCGAGGCTTGATACACCAAGCCCCCTTGAACTAATCGCCTACTCGATCAAAAAGAGACTGCGCGCGCAGAATGCAGGGGATCATGGAGGTGTGCGTATATATCGTTCCTTTGGTGATGTCAAGTGATGAAGTAATGCTACTTGACACTGATCGGAGCTTGTTCGTTTTTCCAGGAAGAGAGGTCCCAAGCTACAAGGATGAATGTTACCAGAGAAGTAGCATGCAATGATGTGGACATAAACCTGATGGTTCGTATCGGATGTCACCTGCATTTGTCATGGTGCTCAACGATCCGCTTTCTATCGCGGTTACTCTCATCAGAATCGTCATACAGAGGTTCAGAGCCCAGTTCTGGGAGGGACCTGAACCCAAGGTTTCGCTGTGGCCCCAGCAGTTTTCAGGGATGTTACCTACACTCGTACAAGTAGAGAAATCCCCCCTCCTTTAATCTCCTTTAATCACAGGCGCCCCTCGCGACGATCTTAATGCCACTTCTTGCATGTAATTTAATCTAGACTTTCTTCCTGCTGCATCCGGACGATGTCTCTCAGGAAACAATGAGTACAACCAGACTCGGTATTTCAATGGCGGACGATGTTGACCCGCAACTTGCGTTGGATCCTGGAACAAAGCACACAGAACCAATTAGCCGCCTATTTTAACAAAATCAAAACAAGCCCCTATCGATTTGATTAGCATCCTACTGTAATATGAATCAGCGTCAATAATTGTAACGTCAAGAATGCGTGTACGGATTCTTGAGCTAGCTGGCAAGTCTAGAACCTGAAACAGACGACTAGGCCACCTTGGACTCGAGCCGACGTAACGCAGAGCAAAGGCGATGGAACGGGGTAGAATGCCTGAGAGAGGATTCAAAGCGTCGCAGACCACGACGCTTTTGAGGGCTGATGGCTAATTATTCTAATTGCGCAGGACCCCAGGCCGTAAAATGCTCTTTCTTGACTCGACCTGGACTTGTGGTGAGAAACTTCCATAGCGGAGTCACACTCCCAGAGCCAGAAAAACGACGATAAGGACAGGAAGCCAAGTGCACCGCGCCTTCTCGCAGAATGAGAGACCACGCATCAACGGATAGAACTGGAGGGAGAGTGACGAACCTAAGCTGGAAAATCCAGTGTAGAAAAATAGATTTAGGTCATCGATTTCACGAGAGAACGGATATTCCCCGCCCACTGCTAAAATGACGAGGCACCGGCCAAAGGAACATCAAAAGCCATTCCGCCTGGCTCGCTAGGGAAAGAACAAAGTAGAGCCTTTACATGAAGGGAAAATAGACTAATTACCTACTGTGCAACGACCGGCCCCTGGAAGCAGTTTTTCCGCAGATGCAGCGGTATGTAGGAATCTATCGTCCAACAACCTTCTGGGCTGCAGCGAAAAGTTGTGGGGCGCGACTATAGTATCCTAAGCCTTTCCACCCTGAATTAACATCCTCAATGGTGGCGTTTGGCAAAGCTTTGACGGTGGGAAATGCGTCCATCCAGCGAGTGTAGTATGGTATGGCAGTGGTTCTGTGGGCTCTCATTAGAGCAATGGGTAAAGTGACGTATTATATGGGTACAGTACCTCATGTGCTCGTTCTGTCTGAGCTTCTCCGCTTCCTCCACCGCATTCCTCGGAAATTTTTGACTTTGTCATACCAAGCAAGGAGATTATGACGAAGCAGTAGAACTAATGCCGCGGAGTGCAGAGCAACACAATGGAGAGGACGCAGGATCTCGGACCCCCCCGCCAAGACGCCGTTGACGGAGTTTAGACGCGCTAGCTTCGTGAATCATTTTTCAGATGAGACCCCATGTGTTTTCCAAAGTAGGGTCTTCGATTGGTAAATTCGAGTCTTCGTGTTTACGTGTTTTGTTGGTCCCCTCCTCATCAGAGCTTACAACAATGGGACGCACAGATATCCTTTTCCCCAAAGCCATAGTACCAGCAGGACTTCCCATGGTCCTTCGGTGGGACGGTAAAATCTAGAGAAAGCGCCAAACGGTTATGACACGATAGCGGATGCAAAAGGGCTTCAGGGGCCATTTTGGCAATTCTTTTTTGAAGATTTTCGTTGATTTTCGTATTTTTTGGCGATCTTTCGGACCTAGAACGCTCTTCCCAGCCCATTCTCTCAAGCATTTTTACCCCACTTTTACGTCCCAGTAACTTCGAGGCCTGGGTCTCGGGGTTTTGTGACAGCTTTCAGGGGGGCCATAACCTCTGGACTCGCTTAATGTCTGAAATTGAGGCGCGAGTCAGCAGAATGATGTTTCTTCCCGTCGCTGTATTTGTCACTGAGCGAGCTGACTGACGCTCGGCCCGGTGACGATTATGTCCATTACACGGGTATGTGCGAACCGAGGTAGGCGAATTCATTCTCAGTTCCTCTTCGTGGCAAGCCATGGCATCGAAGCAGCTCAAGGAAATCACGGTGGAAGAGTGGCCCAGGTCGGCTATCCTTTCTTTCTTTGCGGTCGCTCAGCTGAGCATCGTTGGACCCCTCTGGGACTCACAGCACAATCAAGATGGAGACCTGTGGGTCATCATAGATGCAAAGGTGTTCGACTTATCCAAGTTTTCTGCTATTCATCCTGGAGGAAAGGCTGTGCTCCTTGCCGACGACGTTCGTGAGTACGCCCCCCTTCTCTTCTCTGCGCTGCCAATTGAAATCACCAAAGGGGGCCAGGATGTCACCGAGCTCTTTTATAGCCTGCACAAGTCAGAGGTCCTGCTCAGACCCCAGTATGCCCGTCTCCGGAAAGGTATTGTCAAAGGCCAGGAAGAGCAATTCGCACCCCTTCCACATGGATCGTTGAGTCCGATCCCGTACGGCGGTGGGGACCAATCTTTATGCTTCGAGAATTAGCTACTGAGATTATTGGCCTCAGAGCCCCAGTGGTTATCCAAGGGATTCTCTTCCCTTACTATGGCGACGTCAGTAATTGATTATGGTCGGTCCAGTCCAGATCGCTGATCATTGCTTCTGTCTCTGATAGAGTCATCGCCGGGTTCAAAAGGTTCTCCGCACGCTTATGGATGAGGTACCGAATGCTTCGAATTCCGTTCACTATGAACCGTGACTCATCCCATTTGCCCCAGGTTCTCAGATCTGAAGCTCAGGACATCGAGAGCTCGGGACAGAGAATCTCCCAGAAGGTATTCGAGATCGGGGGGTGAGTAGAATTCAAATTGCTTTATCCATGACGTATTATCCCAATCTCATGACGAGCTCTCGGGTTCAGGGAATATCAGCTTCACGCTACCCGCCTCGGACCAGGGAAACATCTTAAGGGCCTCACCCTAGTGGGCGGGGCTGTCAAGCCCGAAGAATTTGACTACTTCCACGAACTAATCATCCATCAAGAACTTGCCAGGTCTGGTTACCGGACTTTCCAGGATGCGTACTGGGTTGGGGCTGTAATCGGCCTTCCTCCCGTCCTGAACTTCGGAAGACCCGAAATCCAACACATAGTTCCCGACATTTTCGCTGGAAAGAAGTTTATCAGTCTTGCGATCTCTGAGGCCTTCGCCGGGAGCGATGTTGCTGGGATTCGGTGCACGGCCAAACTGAGCGATGACAAAAAGTTCTGGATCGTCAATGGTTCAAAGAAATGGATTACAAACGGGCATTTCTCAGATTACTTCTCGGTTTGTACATTATCCCTGGGGCAAAGGGACGCTCTTGATTAAGTCTTCGATTTTACAGACTGGTGTCCGCACTGACGTTTGTTTTCCTATACTTTTTACTCCTACTCTTACATCCTAACCACTCATCGCTGTAATTCAGAAAGGACTTACGATGCTCTTGATTCCCCGGGGACCAGGCGTTGAAACCAAGCCGATCAAGACGGCGTATTCACCAGCTGCGGGGACCGCGTACATTACCTTCGACAATGTAAAGGTTCCAATTGAGAACACCCTCGGCGAGGTCAACCAAGGCCTTAAAGTGATTCTAAGCAATTTCAACCATGAGCGCTGGGTGATCGTCGCAAATGCAGTCCAAGGGCAGAGAAATATCGTTGATGCGGCCCTAAGGTGCGGAGAACCCCAGTGGCATCTGCATCGAAGTGCTTTACGAGATATCCTAACATCGCGTGGTCATCCCCCAGATGGGCATCCCAGCGCAAGGCATTTGGCAAGCCTCTCATCGAGCTTGCCATCGTACGCGCCAAGTAAGGTTCAACTGTGCACCGCCTCGGCCTCAGTCCCTCACAGAATCCTCATCATCTCCAGACTTGCACAGATGATCTCACGTGCAGAGAGTTCCCAGACGTGGTTAGAACACATCAGTACGCCGCCTCTATTGAGCTGCTCCTCTAGATTTCTTCTCGCCTGCTGATGCACCCTCTCGCAGCTTATCAGATGAACCACATGGTTAGTTGAACGGTAGATTTCATGGCTCCCCTATATGACTTCTTACTCCCCATTTCGGACTTCAGACCTACGCCGAGCAGTCTCAATATTTGGCTGGGTGAGTTTCATAGTGGATTCCATTCGTTGTTTCTACCTCTCACAACATGACCATATGCTTCAGTCCCATGGCTTTGCTTAAACAGTACATCAGTGGAGTTGGGCAAGACACAGCCCGTGACGTCACCCAGGTATGCATCTTCCTGTCTCCACTACTTTCCGCATTTCTCATTCAACCTCTCCCCTCCAAGATTTTCGGAGGCCGAGCCGTACGTCCATGGTAGATTCGTGAGGGACATGACAACCTTATCTCATCCAAAATTTCTTTCCTGAATAGATTACGCAATCTGGCTTGGGTGCTGCTGTCGAGCTTTTCCATCGTACGATTGCCTACGATGCCATTCTCGGTGGCTGTAAGTTTGTTTCGTGATTAGTACCCAATCCTATTGCTGAACTGCACGTCTCACAGCGGAAGATGTGCTCGCGGACTTGGGGGTACGGCAGGCCCAGAAGTTCATCCCCAAGAACGCTCGCTTGTAAGTAGGGCGAAGTTTGCTTCTTCGTGGGGGCACGCCGAGGTGGTACGCTAGCTTCGGTGTCAATCTTTTCTTCCCTTTCACCTTCAAACTCACTTTCACCATATTCAAGTGATCTCCTTTCGGAATTATGGATGCTCATCTTACGACAATTTGTGGATCATCTATCATTCGACCTGATATTTAGAGTGCTTGTGACTCCGTTTATGCCCTTTGTACTGTGTTTTTTCTCTATAAATCCTTCAATGGCACGTGTGAAGTACCAGGAGCGCGGTGGTGCTGATACGAATCTTCGGAATAAACATCATTTCCCAGGCACCCTTGCTGACATCGATGACGATCAAGGACCACTGCTTCTCAGGAAAGTTGTCGGAGTCGCAAGGGGCTCCTTGTGAGCAGAGTTTCCCTCTCAGCGGCTGAGATCATGGATCCCCACTCGAGGCTGTGTCGCTCGAACTAAGTGCGATAAATAGGGGTATTACTCCAGCCATCGTGTTCCCGAATGGACCCAAGTATCCCCTTATTAGCTTATGAAAATTGGTAGTGTTCCCACTAATGGTTCAGTGGAAGAATCGAGTCGAGTGTTGAGCACTTTGTTACTCAAATGGTAGAAGTCGATAGGTTTGAGGCTCTGATGACAGCAACATGAAGCTGTCTGTTTCAAAAAATTCCACAAAGGCCTTGAGGCAACCCTAATTTAAATCGGTCGTAGACATCTGGCCACTGAAGAAATGAGATTCGGGTCGACCGATCACCGGAAACTGCCGCAAAGCGCGACGCGCCTATCTATGCCGCCTCGTATTACGCTCGTTCTCCATGCCACTCACTGCAGCACGTGTGCCTCTTAATGCGACAAATCTATTATCTACTCCATATCGAAAGCCCTCTGGTGATCGTGCAGTCGAAGAATTCGTGAAGCAGCAGAGCCGTTTTGCAAAGCAGTACAGAAAGGATGGTGCCAGCGATTTCCAATCATGGGGAGTGAAGGAATCAATTCCATCTGGCTCTTCTCTCCCGCGCAACTCGATAGCTACTGCGGCAGCCAGAGCGATCACGTCCTTCAGTCCTCTATTGCAAGCTAGGGTCTCCAAACGTCTACTCGAGACAGCCCACAACATCCCACAAGACAGTCCACTGAAATCTTCAATAGCAGCCAAACCTCGCAATGTCCGTGCACACGCTCCGGAAAACGATACTGGGAGTCTCGATGAGCACGAAGCGCGTAAATATGCGAACCTCACGGTAGTTATAATGCTGTAATCATCCTAACGGGTGGCCCTTCGTAGGTCTTGCTGAACGTAGGGAAAGACGCCGCGCCAAAAAGGCCATTATTGACCCCCCTCCACCGCTTTCCTGCTCCCCATCTTCCTCAATCGCCAGTGCGCCTCAGCCCTCGCCAAAGAAAGCACATCGCTCAAAACGTTCCAAGAAGCAGCGCTCTCATGAAGCCCCGCTGAAGGATCCAGACGTCGATAATGATCAAGACCGCTCAAGTGACAGCACTCCACGAAAGGAGAAGAAGAAGAGGGTCAAATTAGCGCCTGGTCTTGCTTTGATGCAGAACTTCTTACCAACCAACGTAGCAAGAAGTAGAATAACCGTGGGGTCCTTATTTAACTTGCACTGGGTCACCAGCGGCTAAATCTAGGGACACTATTAGCTCAAGCCGGCTCCTAAAATTGGCGTATTCAACAAAGGAGTTGCCTCAGCACGGACCAAAGTTGATCACCAGAAATCTGGGTATACATCGAAGAACAATAGAGGCAGAGGCTCCAAAAAGAAATCTGGTATGCTTGGGTCGATAATTTGTGTTTCCGCAGAGTCAACCTCGGAGATAATTTTACCAGGTGTACAAACTGTCTTTACTGAGGCCCTTTTCTTGAATCGGACTCGTCCGCGGAAGTCTTCGCCCGAGGCGTCGCACTCGAGCACCTCCAGGTCGTTCTCTCATCGGTCTCATGAACACTCTCACAATCGATCTGCTCGTCGTGAGAAATCTCGGAGAAAGGCCTCTCGAAAAAGCAGATCTCCATCAGTGAATTCCACAGAACCCGTTCGTACCCTGAAACTGCAACCGAGGACTGTTTCCCGATTCTTCCCTCGTGCAGTGACGCCTACCCCTGCAGAATACCCCGAAGAAGAAGTGGTGCCTTTGGGCGTTGAAAATCAACTTCATGGCCCACATACGTCAAGACCCGAGGGTGGCGAAGAAGGACCCTCGTCGCCCCCATGGGAGATCGACTGGGAAGACGAAGGATTCTCATTACCGAATATCGACGTTCCGCATGTCCAGAACCTCGTAGACCCGGGCCACAAATCAGTCGAAGCTCCTTCACCTCTCCTTCTGGATGAAACCATCTCTCCCCAGGACATGGCTATGGGCCGGATCCAGGAACACGATTTCCAGGTCCCAATTCCACTCTGTGTTGGAAATACTGAGGATGTCGATTGTCCCGCCGACACCTATTCTGTAGCATGCGATATCAGTACGCCTGACGGCTATGTAGTACATGCCGGTTCAGCACGAGACCGCCCTCATCTCCCACCTTGCATCACGTCTAACACTCATTATGATTATTCTATCGGTCCTCATGTCCAAGGTACCTCGAACGCCCTTGTGATTCCAGCCTCTCATACAGCCTTACAAGAACCTGCATACGATTCAATGACGGCGATTCCGTCATATTATTATTTCCCACCTCCTCAGTCGGCAGGTCAACTTGAACACCATGACCACGCTCTTTACCAGCCTGAGAACAATATGGACGACAGCGCCCCTGATAGATACGTGAACCAACCACAGCACACCACGACGCCCAATGTGGAATTCGCGAATGGTTTCTTTGAGGAAGAGCCACCCTGGATTCCATTTGACCAAACCACGCCTCTGGTCCAGGACTCCGCGTATGAATTGGCTCGACAAGATGTTTACGATATCGGCCCGTCCCCAGCTTACTTTTTTTCTGAGCCTCCACCAGATTGCAACCCCCGTCTCGACGATTCATACTTTGGTATGGAACCCGAGTTATACAGTGAGGAGGACATGTTCTCGAGCACAGTTCGGCCACGACGAGACGGTATCCATGTGCATGATACCCACGTGTTCCACCCTCCGCCGCACGAGTGGCGGTCCCCAATGCCTCGTTCCCATTCGGCCGCGGTCGAGGAAGACGACAGGATGAGTGCAGATTTGGATTTGGTTCAAGGCGAGCAGCAGCAACAACAGCAGTTTTTCCGACAAGGACGGGCGCTCCTTCTTGGAGTGGAGAGCCTCGTCTGGGGCGGCTCGGGCCAGAAAGATGTGGAAATGGAGCTTGCAAGGTCACTTGGTTGCTAGCGAGCATTGGGTAAGAAGAGGCAGACGATCTTGAAAGAGAGCTGCAGGCAGGAAAAGCATGGTTGGTTGAAGGTGAAGCGAGGTAGTAGAGACCACTCGCATGTATCCATTGAGAGTACAGTACAGAATGTATGTCCTAGTTGTCGAGAACCTGATCGGCCAGTCCACACCTTACTTCTTAAGCGCGCATCAATCGAGAGAGTATAGAACAAATACAAGTGTGTCCGATTATTGCCGGGGCCTTCCTCATCCGCTAGCACTACATATAGATAAATCCTTCATCTCCTGGAGAACGTTCTCGACCTATGCAAGTCAAAAATTAATGAGTCCCCGGCCGGTAACAGCACGATGGGAACTCAGTGAGAGAGAGAGAGAGAGAGGGAGAAAACTCGCCTGGGAATCCAGCTGGCCCGCCGCATAATCGTCGCGGACATTATCAGGAAAGTACCTCTGCACGCCGCCGAGTTTCTCGTATCCCTCTTCGGCGAATTTAGACTGGAGGCGGATCATGGCCTCGAAGCTGGGGTCGAAGAAGGGTACGCGCAGGTCGAGGAACTGGGGGAGCTCTGTGATGAGCTGCTCATTCAGAACGTCGAATATCGCCTTGGCCTCTTCGTACTCTTTCTCGGCCTGGATGTTTTTTTTTTTTCCGTGATTTTTAGAATAATGCGGGGGAAGAAAGGAAAGAATGAAACTTGCCCTTGGTAGTTTGGTTGGATCGTTGTCTGGTTTTCCTTCGAGTTTCCGCAGTTTGCTTCGGGCGGCGTCGTAATCAAGGAGCTAAGGGAGTTTTCAATTCAGATGTGAGCTCGTGGGAGGGAACATGGAACAAGGGGACGCGTGTGTGGAGGAGCAAGGATGAAAAACCTTTTTGTTCCGCTTGTCGATCAATCCGTTGATGGCAGGGAAATATGATACCATCTTTCCGGCGGGCTCAGAACGGCTACTCGAAATGCTTGGTCCTTGGGAGAAAGAAGAGTAAAAAGTAAGGAAGATATCATGTGCCGCGGGGCTGATGCAGCTAGGCTGGCCAGAAAAGGAAATGATACATCACCATCTGGGAAGAGGCCAAGGAATCGAGCTCATCCACTGATCTTCGATAGGCACTGGCGGCCATGGCGCCATCAGACATTCGATCACCCGCATTGTAGAATACGTCGATGCTTTCGGATACTTTGACCTGGGTCCCTGCCAATGCTAAAAGAACACAACGCAGAATGCCACATGAGGATAGAGAGAGAGATGCAGAAAGTGCTGCATGGATCGACAAAGGACACACTTCGCATGGCATCGAGGAAAGTCTTGCTATCTTTTTGGAGCGCGAGGGCTTCCCTTTCATAGCTACGAAAAAGGGAGAAGAACTGTTGGGACCTTGCATGCGGGGTACGGGGGGGGGAAGGTAAAGCGAGACATAGACTGACGCTTTGAACTTGGCACTCTCCTCGGCGAAATCGCGATCGACTGTGCGTTCTATTTGGCCAGTCTTTTGCATTAACTATAGCGAGGGAGGGAGGGAGGACTCAGATGGTTGGATCCAACTGGTATAGGCCGAATGCAATGATTACCGTTGTTCCAGCCCGATTGACGGACTTCTTGAAACTAGGGAGCAATCATTCAAGTCAGGAAATAATGCAGGCTTGTAGTATAAGGATACAACGCACCCGGACCTGTGGGCGCCATGTAAGCGGTGTGTAGTTATTGGTAAGTTGGTCCAGGACTCACCAACTCATGACAAGGTACTTGGTGTTGAGTTCCGGCGCGGGGCGGGCTGCGGGCACGTGGTCTCCTTCCTTATCAAGATTTAAGCTTTCATACAACATCCATCAGTTGCTGTGAACAGGGAGGGACTTCAACGTGGGGATAAGACGTACTGAAGGGTGGCATCCCTCTCATATGCGCGCAGGTTCACATTATGTAAGACGGCGCCCACTGCGGAGATTCATTAAAACCCGATGATTATCGAATTCCTTTCTCTGCTGCGGCTAGTGATAGCTTGGCTGCTTAGGGGGTGTGTAAACATGGCTAACGGGGATACTGGGTTTGGAATCGAGCCGCGTTCTCGAACACCAAGTCAGTCTTCAATCGCCAAGCATATGTTCTCTCCTTGCCTTTGTGTCCCATTCTTGTTTGCCGGTGTGAACGGATATCCTGCACTGCATCCTGTGGATTCCTCCCCCTCACCCTGATCCACCTCGACGTATTCCTTTACAGGGAGGGGTGACCCCGATTCTGGTATCGATGGCTTGCTCGAGGCACGTACGTTGGCTCTGCTGCTCTTTGCTCAATCCCATATCCCATCAAAACAACGCACTGGCAGGGTCGGAGCTACACGCAGCGACCCACCCCGTTGGTCGTTTCTTGGAGCCAGCTACCCCACATTGCTTTCGTTTGTACTACGCGCTGCGACGGGCGATATCTGAAGGGGATGCCCTGCATACTACAAACCCGGACGTGACATCTGCGGAAGACTTCTCACGAGGCTTGATAGATGTCATGTCAGGCGTCCCCATCTTCCGCCGTTGTGGTCGATATCAGTCAGTCATAGTGATTACGATTACTATGCGGGTAAACAAAGGGTGGTACATCCCAAAAGTATGCTTCAAAGTCGCGTACGATATCTGTTCCTCTTTAGGGCGATGCGGGCTCTTTGGACCGCAAACATGGTGCAAATCGGGGATTGGCCCTCTCCCCCGAATGGGGATCCACTTATGTAGTGCGTCTTTGATTTCATTTCGCTCATGCTCCTTACAAGAAATGCCCCAACACTCTGTGGGTAAACAAAGGTTGTATATTCTGCTTCAAGTCACGTATTTGTTGTTCATTGAAGGCGATGTGAGCCCTTTTGGACTGGGGAGATGGTATAAACCGGAAATATTGACCTTCTCCCCCAAATGGGGAGCCACTCATGTTGTGCCGTCTTGCAGTTAATTTTTCCCCTGTCCATACTCCTTTCAAGAAGGGCCTTGACACTCTGTGGGTAAACAAAGTTTGCACATTCCAGAAACTATGCTTCAAAGTCACGTATTTTTTCCTCATTGAAGGCGATGTGAGCCCTTTTGGATTAGGAACATGGTATCAACCGAGAATATTGATCTTCTCCCCCCCAGATAGGGATTCACTCATGTAGTGCCCTCTTTCTTCTAGTTCATTTCATTTCTCCCCCCACGCTCCATCTTCCTTTCGAGAAGGGCCCCAACAGTCAGGCTTCCCAAAGTTAAAGCCAGCTGTTCAATTCCTAATACCGTAATAATAATCATGCGGCCATGTCTGCATCCAGTTCCACACTTCTCCGCCCAAATGCGAAGTGAGGCCACAGCTTGGTCGGTCATCAGGGATAGTTACCCTGATATCTTTGTTTATATAATTCACGATTCCAGGCAATTACTCGTTCCGCTCACTTCGCTTTTTGTGCTCCCTGGCTCCCTGGAAGATCTCCCAGAGTAGTAGTAGGATTCACTCAAATTCTAGGCGTCCACTTGCGGCGTGTTATGTTTATGGTCCATCTTTTTGTTTTTATTTTTTATTTTACCAGTAATGCAAATGGCAGGAAAACGTTTGGGGGGCTCATGGGACATTATATCTTGAAACTGGTACTCGGCTGCGTGGCCCCCGCGCCTCCCGCCGGATCGCCACTAATATAATACTAGCTAGTAAGAACACCAGGTTGCCATCGTTATTTCAGGCTCCCTATGTGGCCCTCGTGAAGAAGTGTAATCGCGAGACCTCATGTGCACATGTATAGGTTCGGCGCCTATCTCGGACTTTTTTTTTTTTTTTTTTTTTTTTCGTTGTCAGGTGAATAATAGAAGTATAGTATAATATGGTCATCTAGCTAGATCTCTCGCGCGTGAGGATACATGCCACCGTTTCATCGGTCGCGAACAGCAGGAGATAATTAATCTCAAGGAGGATGACTCGCCGAATCGTCTCAGGGGTCAAGTTCCGGTCGACGGGTAGGAAATGCATACAACATATTGTGGATAGTTTATAACAGTATACGTGCCGTAGCGTAGATATTGCACGACATAAAACTAGCAATGCCTGCTATGGTAATTCATAGAGTGTGTGGGTGGAGTGGTAATGCTTGCAAGACAGATAGAAACAGAAATGCACGGGGACGACAAAAAAGTTCCAAAATAATCGATGAATGTGATCGTGACAAGACGAAAAGAAAAATGCATTGATCGATGGAGAATGTTCAAAAAAAATTTAATAAACAACAAGGTCATCGAAACAAGGGAAGGAAAGCAATACAAAGGCGGCGGTTCAACTCATGTCGGCGCGTGCATCAATGCAAGACACCCAGCCCACGTGATCTCTATGACATCGCGACCGATAGGCGATAGTTGCGTGGGGTCCCGCTCAAACGTGAATGGTGTCGTCGCTCCATGAACAAATCGAGCCTCGTTCCCGCACAGACCTAACCGATCCAGGCCCTCGGGAATATATTCCACATTCCCTGCCTGTGAGTCATGACACACCGCAATCACGGCGGAAAAGGGCTCTTCCCCACTCGTTGATCGTCTCGTGCGTTCGTAATCTGGATCCTCATCGGCCGCCGCTGTCGGATGCCTCAGGCCAGAACGTCGCAATTCATGGTGTGTGAGAATACGCGCCACAACGCGGAACGAACGAAGGGAAGACGAGCCCCCGGGACTAGAGACGGTTGCCGCTGACCCATTCCGTGCTCGCTTTTTCGATTGCGCAGCATGCCCAGAACGGAAAAATAATGAACGGAGATGGAGATGATGCAGGGATGGGGGTGGAGTCTTGACAAATGTAAAGGGGATATAGGTGACGAACAGCCAGCGGCGAGCCGACGGAGGGGGAAGTTCCTGCCCGCCATTGATGAACCCATTCTGTACTCGGAAATCCCACAAGGGAATCGCCATACACATCGTGTCATCGGATATGGTTTCCAAGATGTCATTCCGCGGTGGTAGTGATGACTCACGCTCACGCTCAGGCTCCTGTCGCCCTCGCTCTCGTCGCCCTCGCTCCTCGTTCGATACGGACATGGTGTGAGCGTGGGAGCCACTGTCGGCAGCATTGGACCGAGCCTGGGCGCGAGAGCTGGGGCGCGAGCTGCGGGAATCATCCATTGAAGGGCGGGATTTTGGCTTGTCGCGTTTAGACTTGGATAGGAAGACAGGGAAGAATGAGACAGTCTCGAAGGACGACTGGAGACCTCTGACCTTGCGATCATTTTCCTCTTTAAGATACCCCGGCGCCATCAACATCCAGGGCGGAGCATATGTGCCCTCTATAGCATGGCGTTGGGTAGGGTTTGAGGTGGAGGCCGTGGGAGGACTTGGCGGGCCCGCACCCAGAACCCGCTTGATCCTTCCTCCCAAGGTGTACCGACTACGGATCTGGTCCAAAAGTATGTCGCGAACTTCAGGTTCGAGAGTTGTGAACGCTGTAGCGTGATTATTAGAGGAGCGATCGCTGGGTTCGACCATCATCTGGAGATCAACGTAAGGTGGAATGTACCCAGGCGGAGGAAGGCGGAAATCGTCCAAATCTTCATCGGATCTAGAAAAGATCGTTTGGTCGGGAGGGGCAGAAGCTGTGGATACAAAACGTGAGGTAATTTCTTTATTGGAAAAGACTGACGGTCGTCGACGAGGGGGGTAGGGGGAATCTTTCTTTACGGTCACATGCAAATGTACTTTTTTGGGGGCGAGGAGCAGAGTGGAACGAGATGGGGATAGATGGGTCCAGTCACCCAGCATGAGTGAGTATGCAGGTGCCCGTGAATGTCTGTGGATGTGAACACGAACTTGACTAGATGAGGGAGATCGGGGCATTTCCATTAGCATCGGGACGGCCTGCTTGTCAGGCGGAATGCCTCGAATAACTAGGGGTTGTTTCGGGGGCGGGGGACGGTCGACAGGTGGTTCACCGCCCCTACTGAATATGAACCGAGGGTGCTGCATTTCCATATACCCATTGCATCCTGAATCGTGAGGGGAGGGGATTGTCGAGTGAAGGTCCACTCCCCGCGGCGATCGCTATATTCCTGATCATTTTGATCCACGAAACGCGCGAACGAGTCCTCCCACTCACGGGCGTCAGTACCAGTATCCAGGGACACGGACATGCGACGGGTGGCAACAAAATGTTGATCATGGGGGAGAGATATGAGGCCATTAGAAGGACGACGCTCTCCAAAGATGAAATTAAGATCGAAAGCGGCGGTAGCAGAGGGACCAGGATCGGATGAAGGAAGATCAGGCAAAGGTTTGGGTGGTGCAGGAGATGAGGGCGGATTGAGATCGTCGAGAGGTTCTCTTGAAGAAGAAGAAAGCTGGCTTGGTGGAATATTTATGGGAAGACTGGGACGTCTGTTGCCATCGTCAATCGCACGTAATTTAGCACGATCAAGCTGCCGGGCAAGCTCTCCATCGTCCGAATCTTGAGCGTCGTTGTCCTCTCCGGGAGGGTGTATTCGGGAGACAAAGGGAGCTCTGGGTGAGGGGGCCCTGTCGGATCTCGGTTTGTCGTCATGGATGGATTGTATTGAGCGTTTTTTACCGGTCAAGACGTAAGACTGAAGCTGATCTAGCAAGCGAGAATCGGCGGGTTGCTGGAAGGGGGGGTATGCGACACCCAGCGAAGGTGGAGGGACAGAGACATGAGATGATAGGCTCACGGCAGGGAGACTAGCACGCCGGGATGAATAATTTGGGTGCATTCGTGCAGGAGTAGATATGAGGCGTGTGTGAGAGCTGGAGATGATGGGTTTAATGTTGGGGAGAGGACCAAGGCGAGTATTGCAGCTTACGTTGAATACGAGGGCCCGGTGTTCATATTCGTGAGGATTCCGGAGGTCTCTTCGTTCCATGAAGGCCTTGGTTTCGAGTCCTCCAGTGCAGAGAGAGATTGTGAGTCGGCAAATACGTGTGCTGGGGTAATTTGTGGACCAAGGAGAGCCAAGGGAGGACGGGAGGAAGTCATAAGCAGGGAACCTACAGAGGCTCTGCGTGCAGTAATACTAGTGTTAGTGGGGGTGATAGATATAGAGGATCTGCGTCTACGAGATTCCATTCGTAGCTTGAAATGGGGATCAACGGTAAGAGTGCACACTGGATGCGTCCTTCATGAGGAAGGAGGCTGGAGGTTGAGGCCTTTGTCTTTGTATTGGGGCTACTGGGTTACCAGGTCGGAAACAAATCTAAGCTACCGCCTTTGTTCTAATCTGACCATCCATTTTTGGAAATCAAGATCGCCAACCACTAACCGCCGAATTCATTTCGGATGCAGAGGGATTTGTCCCTCTTTACGGTAGTCCTACTCTACAGCGGATAGAGTGCGGCGCTAGAGATTTTCCGCAGACGTCACCTCGCCTTAGGGCTAACGCGCCAGCAGCAGGGACCAGCAAGGACCAGCAATGACCAGCCTGGACCAGAGGGGACCAGCAGGACCCGCAGGAACCAGGCCCAGGGTGAGCGGCTTTGACCGGCCACATGGCCTCTGCTCTGTGGGTGAATGCCGTTCCGGCTGCGGACTAAAAGCGGGATAATAACTCCATTCCCTATCCTGATTGTCTTGATTTTGCGGATGCAGAGCGGCCATTCTTTGCTGCACCCGCGGTGTCTCTAGCTCTTCGTAGGTCTTCGTAGCTAGCTACCTAGCTGGAAGCTAGTCCCTTCCCCTTGAACATTGTTCACTACCTCCTTATCGATGTGAATGATTAATTGCCCTTTGTCTCTTCTTGGATGACCCTTTGGGCGTCGCCTACACGGCAATTCAATTGATCCTCCTAGCGCCGTGAGGGATATTCCCTTCACGTGACCTGTAAACACCTGTCCGTTTCAGCCTGGAACGGTGGTGGACAGGCCAGGGTGCACCGAATTACTGGAGTTGCGCATTTTATTATTTCGTGGCCCTTGTCCCTTGTCTTGATTTGCGTAGCAACAACTTGCCCCACCGTAATCGCCACCCAAATACACATAAAGGCAGCACCCATTGGCCTAACAAACCACCGACGTCCTCATGCCCCGGAGAACAACAAACTGAATTTCTTGTTCTGGTCTAGATTCAAGGCCCCTAGCCGGCTGGAGGTTTATTTACATGTCGTCCGAGTGCATAGCAGTGTCAGCACTGTCTCCTTGTGCCTCTCATGCAATAAATTTGCCATACTCACCCCTTTAGTAGGTTTGTGTAAAGGAATCCCCATGCGGTAAAGGCAGTGTTGATACCTGTACCGAATTGACGATGGCATCGCACAACCCACCATTTAACTTGGACCTCCCTAAAGCCGCAGAGGATTCCGAAGTAATCTATAAGATATCGCACCTGAGTAGTCTTACAGTAATAGGGTATTCTCGCCCCAATTCTTCGTTGGATAAGCGCCAGCCCCGAGAAGCGTTTCTCGGGACTTTCCGGGAATGGAATTTCTGCGGGCGACACAACACGATGTCGGATGCTACGCTGAGTGAGGATGGCAGGCCACAATCGGACTCTCCAACCTCCCCTCAACCCTCTGCTCTCAATGGCCCCGCCCTAAAACCTTTACATGAGATTACAGATGACGATAGAGCAAAGGCAGCATCGATAAAAGCAGATGCCAACAAAGCGTTTCAGAGTCAGTCCTCACCTCAGTATCCACCACTTTGGGACGTGCATGAGCTCTAATTTCAATATACAGATAATGAGTTTTCTCTCGCTACCCAGCTGTACTCGGCCGCAGTAGAACATAATCCAGCCGATTCGACGATATTCTGCAATCGTATGCTTCCCCATCACCCTTTATAATATCAAAGATCTTTTATTCACAGATCGCATCTATAGGTGCCTATGCAAGAATGAAAATGGAGGAGCTTGGGTACGCCATCGAAGATGCCAGTACGCTTCCACATCGCCCATAGATAATTCATCAAAAATAAAATTTCCCGCCCTCTAGCCACAGCCATCACTCTCGATCCCCGATACGTCAAGGCCTATTACCGGCGGGCACTCTGCCAGCTCTCTCTCCTCAAGCCACAACTCGCGATCCCAGACTTGAAAAAATGTCTCGCTCTCGATCCAGCTAACAGATTGGCCAAAATGCAGCTAGACGCTACCACCAAGCTCTTGAGAAGAATGCAGTTTGAGGCTGTCCGTACCACTTCCAACTCTAGTGCGTTTTTCCTACTTCACACCTTTACTCCTTCAGGCAATTACAGTCGAAGAGAAATCGGCAATCGAACGGTGTCTTGAGATTATCCAGAAAGGCGAGTGCGACCTGGTCGATCAGAATTTCACTGGACCTATCCTCCCAATTATTGTCCCTCCCTCAAATGAGAATCCCCAGCCGACATACGGCATCACGAAGGAGTTTATTGACCAGATGCTAGAGTGGTTCAAATCGGGGAAGACTCTTCCGAAGCGCTACGTTTGGGAAATAGTACTAGGATGCAATGCAGCGCTTTCCAAAGAGCAGTCCCTAACAGACATTGTACTCGAAAAAGGTGTCACGTGCGATGTAATTGGAGATACCCATGGTAGGAATTCCATGGCCGCCCTCCAGATCCATTTATATAAACCACGTTCAATCGCTCCGACAGGTCAATTCTATGATCTTCTCCATTTATTATCATTGACAGGCGCGCCAAGCGAAACACACTGTCTCTTGTTCAATGGAGACTTCGTAGACCGTGGGTCATGGTCCGTAGAGGTAGTCTTGACGCTGTTCGCATACAAATGTAAGTTTATCCCTTTCTTTATTGTCTACATGCCCAATTTTGCTTCTTTTTTGGCGGCCAGGGCTGTATCCACGCCGGGTCGGTCTGAACCGCGGCAATCATGAATCGAAAGACATGAACAAAGTGTATGGATTCGAGGGTGAGGTCAGACACAAGCATGGCGAGCAGACTTACAAAGTAGGTCGTTATATTTCCTCGTGGGCTGTAATAGTCGGCTAACCGAGTATTCAACAGCTCTTCGCTGACGTCTTCACCTCCTGTATGTCTCCCTTCCTCCTTGTCCTTACTCTTTCCCGAGTCTCGTCCAACACCCTTTGTCAGTGCCATTGGCCACCATGGTCTTGCCATCCCTTTCCCCCACTAGCCCGAAGCCGGGGGCTCGGCGATCCATTTTATCCCCCGAGGGACGCAAGCGATACTTTGTCGTGCATGGTGGGCTGTTTTCCCGCGACGGGGTCACGCTAGATGAGATCCGCAAGATCGAGCGATTCGGGCGGCAGCCTAACGAGGGGCTCATGTGTGCGTCGCCGATACTTTCCCTTCTTCGCCTTTGTGATCGGGCCGCTGTTTGACGCTAATTTCTCCGAACTATAGGCGAGGTCTGTGACTTTTAGTCCTTTCAGGAAGCGAACAAGTGAAGTGAAGAGGTGTTCTGATCTAGCTACTATGGACTGATCCCCGAGAAGCTAATGGCCGTCGGCCATCAAAGAGAGTACGCCGTTTCTCGAGACGGATTGTTACTCATATCATGCGCACTGAGACGTACCCTTTCTGTAACAGGGCGTCAGTATCGAGTTCGGCCCTGATGTAACGCGAGCTTGGTGTGAGCTTAACGGAGTGACTGGTGTCATCCGCAGCCATGAAGTCCGCCAGGGAGGGTATGCCATCGAGCACGACGGCCTGTGTACAACGGTGTTCAGTGCGCCCAACTACGTTGATCAGGGGCAGAACCTCGGTGCCTATGTAAGCAGTCTTCAATCGTCTAGCCCCCTTTTTAACAGGACAATTCCTAAAGTTGACGCCCCCGCCCCCTCTGCTTTTGCTCTTTTATCCTCTAGGTACGGGTGCAAGCAACAGGAGACCTGTCATATCATACGTTCGGAGCGAGTCCACATCCCCCATTGAAGCCTATGGCATACAGTAGCATGTTAATGGCTTGAGTTCCCGGATCACCTTGACATCGAATACCCTCCATGCTTGTATATCTTAGCATTTAATTGACTCTGCTGACAAGATGGGGAAACGAGTAGTCACTCAGTGAGTCACGTGCCTAATCTATCTGCCCGCGCGCGATGTCCAAGACCAAAGGGACAGAAGACAAGGGGATCAAGGAGTACAGATATGCCCAAGAAATCGCCCAGATGGTAAACTTTTGAGAGCTCCCTTTTGTTACTATCCTCGCGACCTGCGAATAATAATGAAAAAATGCCAGATGTTCGTTTTTGGCGAAGTTCAAGATCCCAATTCGAATGCCGTCAATCTCGTAGAAGACATCGTGCGCGGTCAGATTCTAGAGATCGTGCGTATTGTTGTTTTGTTTCGGCGTTTCCTTTTCTGAGCGTGTCTCGGTCTTCCCAATATCCTATCCTCCTTCTCACCAAAGGTCATCCAAGCACGACAGTTGTCTGCGAAGCGGGGTGCACGGCACGTCACGCCCGAGGACCTCATATTCATCATCCGTGACGACAGAGCAAAGGTCAACAGACTGCGCACGTACATGAGCTGGAAAGATGTGCGGAAGAACGCCAAGGAGCCCGGGGGGGATGGAAAGGGCGATGTCGATGAAGCATTGGAAGATGGCGCGGACGGTACGTCGAGGATCTCACAGGCCCCCTGACGCCCTGTCGTCCACACACGCACATGCACAAGAAGGATTCGCTCATTGGATTTCTTTTCTTTTCTTTCTTTTTTCGTGAAATACTAGAGCAGAATGCTTCGAAGCCGAAGAAGCGGATCGTGAAGCTCTCATGGGAGATCACGACGATATACTCTGAGATACTCAAGACGATCGCTTCCAATAATCCCGGGCGGCACAGCGGACATTCTGACGACGAGGATGAAGACGAAATGGAGGCACATGAAGATAGTGTCAAACGATTACGGGTAATGATCGGGCCAATTTCTTTCATTTGCAAAGAATTAAACACACCATGATGATGAACTCCCCTCCTCCCCCAAATCCACAGGATGCGGATGAAGCAACACGCCACATGACAAAGGAAGAATATATGCACTACTCAGAGTGTCGACAAGCCTCATTCACATACCGCAAAGGTACGTCCACACCTCCCCTCCCCTCCATCCCAGCAACCCAATCCATTCCCTTCCCTACAACAACAAACCTCACCAAAAACACCCCGTTTTTCACCGTATCTACCATAGCCAAACGATTCAAAGAATACCTCAACCTACCCTCCCAGCTCGAGCTCCGCTCAGACGACACGATCGACATCCTCGGCTTTCTCGCATTCGAGATCGTCCGCGCGCTCACCATCAGCGCTCTCGAGGTAAAACGTTCCCTCGAAGAAGCCGCATTCACCAACGTCCTCGCCGCCGCACCCTCCTCCCCCGAGCAGACCAAGAAGCGAAAGTTGCTCCCTGGCGCCACCACCACCACCACCGCGCGCCGGTGCCGGCGCAGTCGCCTCGGGTACCTCGCCTCCGCTGCGCGCTACGAAGCGTCTGCGCGGAGAGGACGGCGCGGACGAGGACGAGGCGCCCTGGGGCGGCGCGCAGACCCCCGCTAGCACCCTCTTCCTCCATCCTCCAGAAGCGCGCACGCCTCTCACCCCACAACATATTCAAGACGCTTTCACGCGCATGCAGAAAGATCATAGCCATGCCAAAGGTGCGGGCATGCGGAATTGGAGAGGCGGCTTGGTGAGGACCAGGATCAGTCTCATTTGATTGTACATATACAGTACTCGCCTTGTTGTATTTAGCCTGTTTTAATGTTGTATCTCCATTACTCCAATTTACTTGTAATTCTCGTCGGCACTATTAGTACATGAGCGAGTGGTCTATGTTAAAGCATGCAGTGCTATAGTTAATGGGAATATGAAGTTGCAGGCAGCGTCCATATGTTGTGAGCATGAAATGTACAGAATCTGCATCACGGCTCTCAGCCGTACAGCAGGCGAAGTTGGCAATGCCAGATCGGCAGAGGCGACGGACACAATACGAGTCCAAGGGAGATCAATCAGAGTCGGGAACGGAACGGACACACGTAACTTATAAGCCTGCAAAAGGACCGCCCTAGGCGCCTCACCATTACCTGTAGGCAGCGCGACGCGGTATATGAAATAGACCTCCGCCGCCACGGAATCCGCATCAGACCGTCATGGATCATCTGTTAGATCTTCCCAAACTTTATCCATCGCGCTCTCTTGAAAGCGCATATCAACCACCTCGTTCGGGTCCTCGGTCAACTCCGGGATCATCATACTAACGCGCTTGTTCAACGAAGCAGCCTTCCTCGCCGCCCTCTTGAGGGACTCGAGGGCCTTTTCCATACTCCTTGCCTCCTTGTTCGCCTGCAGCGTATCTTCCCTCGACGGGATAACCCAAGGATCGTACGACCACCCCTGTTTCATCTCATCCTCGAGTGGCAGCAAGTGTTTCTCGAGCATGTCCGGATGTTCGCGCAGCACGGCCCGTACGATGGGGTTCACGACGACCTGCTCGAGCGCAGAAGAATGGATCTTCTCGTTTGTCTCATGCTTCTTTTCGATACGCCGTTCGATCTTGCCTGCCAGAGTGAAAACGCCGGTAAGGGAGTAGTGGTGAATTTGCTTCCCCCATGGTTGGACGGGTTTCAACAGTGATTTGATATACTTGGTGTCGATCGCAAGCACATCCTCGACATTTGCCTGTGACAAAGAAAATGAACATCGGCATGAGAAGCGTTCAGTTGCAAGGGGAGTCTACACAGGGCGTTCTACGCACTATCATCCAGATAAGAGTCAGATCGGACAAATCATGATCTTGAAAGCCGCCTCCAACATCCGAGTGGGATCCTGCAATCTGTCAGATATCACATCTCCACGAGAAACACGAACACAAGTACCTGCGAACCAACACTACAATACCAGGGAATCAGGGAATCAGAGACTGGTCACGCAATCAAGAAAATACTGCAAACACACCTGACGAAGAATTTGACCCATCTCCTTCCCTCTATTTGTCTGGTGGAATTTTGTAACATCCTGTACGTACCCTTCAGCATCGGGATTCACACGGTCTCGCGAGGGACACGAGCCACTTACGAAATCTTCACGTTGCTCGTCTAAGGAAATCGCATGGTATGCGCGCTCGATATGTTCTCCGAGGATTTTATCAGGGAAGTTGAAAAGTGTCTTTGCCTTGTTGCTCAAGTTAATCTTGTGAGGAAGGCCCAATGCTCCAACGGTGTCGAAGACCCCGACGACTCTGCACAAAATATCATTTGACGGTTCATCAAAATGAAAGTAATATCAAGGGAAGATACCGAGATGGCACGTACTTGATGGAGAAATCGCGATCTTCAACTTGGCGTCGCCCTTCCGAGTTTGAATTCTGCAGTGGTGCTAGAATTGCTTCGTATTCAGCTCTCTCTGTATATAAAGTGGGCGGGACATTGCATCAGAAGACGATAGAAATACCAAGACGAACGGGACGAACTAATCGGATCCTGGGTCCTGCCACGCCTCTGGAAAGCAATGAAAATGTCCGCAAAATTGTCCATTTCGGAACGATTAAGCACGCCTAGCTCGCCCTAGAAATGATAACTAGTGAGAGACTAGCTGAAAAGATATTCAAAGTCGAACATACGATGAGCGTGGCTACCATCCGAGCAGTATATGCCCCCTGAAATAAAATACTCATTATTCCAAATTCCGAAGATGAATTGTCGAACTGCCACGAACTCGCGAAAACCCGAACAAGAAAATTTCGTCTGGCATAGTTTGGTCAGAATGTCGCTCAAAAACCCGAGACGTTGTGCTTAGACTTTACCTCCTGCATGGTAGTTTCTGACAAGTTAACGTATCAGCAAGGTGTTTATCAGTACTGCATAAATATGCTCACTGTGCAATGAAGGCGTAAGCTTCCTGGACTTTCTCAGCTGAGGAACATAAAAATGTTAGGAACACAAAAAAAGGGTTCCAATTTATCCCCAGCGACTTGCCTAGATGTGCACCGAAGGCTCCTAAAATCCAAGAGAGGCCCGTGAACTTGGGGCCTTGGAAACAATCGAGAGTTCTTACCATCTATGAGACGGGTGTAGATGTTGTCTTCACTTCCGAGTCCCGACTGATAGAAAACAATTTGTGGAATCGGTTGAGTGTGGCTAGAATTGGAGGCAAACATAAATAGATGAACCCAAAGTCTATGAGAACAACTGACTGTCGCGAGTCTTGATGCCTGATGCAGCGAGCTGGAAACGAGATGAAGCAAGGTCGACTATCCACAAATTCACGACTTACACAATTTCAAAATATTAGAATACTTCCACCTATGGCGTTGTACAATGCCATCTTGCCAGGTTCTGGACATTGTTTCCGTCAGTTGGGGGAACATGGATTAATCGCTCGTGCTACACACCCATCGCAGCAGATAATGATTCGTTTATGGACCCTTGGGACGACGGAAGCGACATTGGAAGGGATTGGACTAGTTGAGCTCCTTCCGGATCTCCTGGAAGGCAAATCGGGATGGGGAGACTTGCCAGGACTCGCGGGTGGAGAGTGCAGTCTATGGGGGTCTATTTCGTAAGGCTCTAGGTCGTCTGAGGAATGTCGAACGGCCGATGGACCCCGTATATCTTCGGGAGAGGCGCGAATTGTGTTGATTTCGGGTTCTGTCTCCGTGCTGTTGCGTGGTGGAGTGGAAGGTGCGCTCCGAATTGATTGAGAAGTAGAGGCCTCCTTTGGATGTCGTCGACCACGCATAGTCAAGTGCTTGATCAGTGATGATGCGAACCCGGCAGATTTCTCTTTAGCAATGATAGTTGAAGAGGTGGGCACTCTGGTGTGTGACGTGTCTTTATCCGTGTCAAAACTGTGCTTCCGTGTGTTGTCTTTGTAAGTGTCATCTTGGGGTTTTTATGTGTTGGCAGCCGGGATCCCTATGGATTATATATCGCGATTCTTAGAAGTGCCCTGATGGCCAGGCATTCCCAATTTCAGTACGTTTCAACTCCAGAGAAGCAAGATTTTCAAAAAGCCACCTGGAACCAAGGCGGATTCACCGAAAGGCGCCCGAGGAAGGGATTCGTGGGGAAAGTAAACGCCCGAAGATCAAGTTCAAGATATATATGCATCTCCATCATAGGGGTGATCAATTTGCTTCCGCGCAAACTCGGGATGGAACAAAAATTGATCCAGCTTATTTTAACTCTATGATGATGGCGGATGTCTCGCTAATCTCAAACTAGTGGCTATGTGTCTAAAAGCTTTCTTGGACACTGCCATGGCCTCTGCGTCACCGAAAGAGCCAACACAGAGGAGGCAATCCAATGATTCTCCGATCTCATCAGGCGAATACCCTGATTTGTGGCACAGTACTAGGCGTCTATCTATGCATGACTCGGGCTCTTACCAACCGCCACTGACAGAAGCGGCCGCGCATGCCCAATAGGCTATGCCTGGCACCTGCACCTGCCGCATACGTGTGCTGACGATGATGCTGTCGTAATCCTTTGAATGTCGACCTGAAAATCGGCTCTCGAAAATATGACTCCACATTGTGATCGCCTTTGTTCGGCTTGAAACCACTGGGCCGACTTCAAGGCCAGCAGTCAGCATAAGTGGAGTCTCGATTACCTGACCTCAACTGTATCCTTTTTTTTTACTAGAAGGGACTGTGTAGGTGTTTGATGAGAATGACTCCTTTGACTATTACTCATCATATTACGTAACTGGCCGCACTAGTGGAGGTGCGCAGACTACGACTTCCGCGACTCCGGCGTATCTCACAGACGAATCAAAATAATCCACGAGTCGTCGGCATTGGCGATTACATCGTGACTCCCCCTAACGATCATCAGCGCGCGCGAGCCCGCGCGTCTTCCCGCAGCTCACACTCGATTCGCGAGGTTCCGCTGTTCGCTGGCCCCTTGGCCACCCCTAATTCCAATTTTGTCACTCTGTCTTGGTCTAGTTACGAGTCGCAAATTATTTTCGTCCAGTTTACACGGTACATCATATATTTGACGCCCAAAGAATATCGCTATGACACTGGATCGCACGCATGTACAAACAGCCGTCCATCGTGCGAACTCTGTGAATCCCGGCAATCTTGAAAACAGGACGTTCGATTTAGGAGTCCAAGAACTCTGTCCTTCCGTTACCTGCATTGTCCTCGACCAGCCCAGCCCAGATGAATCGAGGACAAATATTGCCACAGGCGATGTGCTCAAGGCAACGGCGACATTTCACTTCAGGAGGACCGCAACTGTGCCCATGAACTGAGAGGGGTTGAATCTCAATATCAGCTCACGTGCTTGACGCGCATCCCTCGGCTGCGAAGCGAGGCTTCAAGTGCTGGTCAAACCTATTAGTATGAACCCGTTACCCCTAAGTGATCATATAAGTGACATACCCTTCATCTCCTCAACCTCCTCACGCTGTTCGTAATCGAGGACTAGCTTCTTGAGTTGCTGCTGCTCGACTTTGTCCTGCAGTTGCGCACTCCGCGTGTGCACCGCAATGTTAGACGTGGCGGGGATAGGGAGCTCTCGAGCCTAAAACCACAATAAATCAATATTGCACCGTAATTCTCATGCGCATCGTTGCATGCCTGCTGTTTATTGCCACGGCGTGACAGGAGCGTGAAATTCATGACGCCTAGGGTTTCGGCTGAGGAACCGGTGTCGCTATCTTCTTCAATCTTCTTCTTGCGTCCCCCAGAGACAGCACTGAGCATCGTGTTATCCCACATCGCGAGAGCGGTCTTTTTATCCACTTTCCGAGAGTCTGAAGAAGTGTCGGACAGCATCTTGGCTAACTCTTTCGCAAATTCGCTGTCTGCCTCTTCTGATGGACCTTGGTTCTCGGTGGTAGACAACATCACCAATGCATCTCCCTCTGGAGATGCGGGTCGGTCTTGGAGCTGTAGACAGATAAGCCTCTCCGAACCAAGGTGTACGCATGGAATTCATTATACTTACCACGTCTTCCTCGTTGATCGCGTCCTCTTCATCGCGACCGCCATCTCTGCGCTCATCGGAATCCTCGTCACCGCTGTCGCCATCATTCTCATCATCAGCGGCAGGGCCTAAACTCCACATAAGTATCACCCCCTGGTCCCAGGAAAGAAATAACAGCACACCTCCGACTTTGATCGCTGCCGCAGCAAACATAATGTCAACCGCCTCTGCTGCCTCTTCCACCGTTTTGTACATTGTGATAGTGGGACGAAGAGCCTGAGGGATCTACAGTCAAGGTACTATCCCCCAGTACCACGCAGGGACTCACCTCAATGGTGTCGGACAGCATAAATCCTACATCCAGAGGCAACTCCTCCTTGCATAGCACATAATACTGATAGTCGCGAGAGGACATCAGTCTAACGATCTGCAAAACAGACTCGAATGTGGAGGAAACTGACCTGGAAGAATGTGAGGAATGCATCCAATTTCTTCTTGAGTGATCCTCGATCAAAGCACATGCCGCACCCTTCAAGGAGAATGCACACTAGTCGGATACGGAAGAAATCGTCTCGGGCGTCGATTGGATTTGTCTGATTAGGCACAGGTCGCCCATCCGCTTTTCAGCCAATCAAAACTATGATGAATGCGGAAGCCTCCTTCGGGGAGTTGAAAGTTTGCTTACGATAGCCGAAGGTGACCAATAACCAGAGCGTATCAAAGACCAACGACGAACCGATTAGTCGATAGATATAGAGCTCCCCTAGATATTTAACAGTGGCGACGCGGCGCTGATTATACTTGAAAAGATTTTGCTACAAGAGACTGTCAAGCCACAAACAAAAATTACATTTCGGTAATACAACACTTACTTCCAGACCCCGCCGGACGTCTTCTAGCATCTGATCAACAACTGAAATGACGAAATCAGGGTGATAGCGCTGAAGATCGTAAGTCAACAGAGACAATAAGCCAATGTTACTGAATTTAAGTTTCCACGGCTTTGTGAAGACGCTAAATACCACCTTCTTGATCTATAACCAAAAAGGATATCAGAAAAGGGCGAATCTGTGTCAAAGGCGTCCACCAACTTCAGCGTCTTCCCAGTCCAACTTCCGCAATAAGCGAAGGACCTTGTCGATCGTTTTCTTGGACAAAACGTCGTAAACGAGGTGACGAATAAACTGCTCCGTCGGAGTGCGTTCTTTCTGTTGTCGAGGTGCCCTTTCTGGGGGATTGCACTTCAAACAACAAGTGCACATGGTGAGTTGTAGCTACGTCACATAGAAACGCGACGTACTTGATAATAGGCATTTTCTAAAACCAAGATCTGACGTTGGTCAAGATGCTGAGCACTCTGCTTCCGCCTCATCAATTCCACCTGTTTCGTAACGCTTGACATTAATGGCGGAGGAAAAACTAAACACAGACGCACCATGGAAACCATCTTTTCCCTGGTCTCATCTGTCCGCATTAGATAACGGCCACAACCTTCCAACAGCATGGCAGTGTTATCAATATTAACCCCAGTGAAGTCGTCTAGGAAAACTTTGAAAATGTGCAAAATGAGATGTGGAGGAACGATGCCGAATTTTGTCAAGGCGGAAAGATAACTAATATTCTGAATAAGGATATAATAGAGACTTTGGCTTAGCTCTTTCAATCGTGCAGCGAGATCGTTGGAGAGATGCACCTTGAGCCTCATCTCGGTCAGTTCTCTTACCACGTTCTTCTTCCGCTGAAGATATCTGAACTCCTCTTCCAGCTAGAGCATCCCCGGGGGCATCAGAAGGGCGTTCAGGCAACATACTGTATCCCTACATACCAGAGTAACCAACTCCGACCCCACATCAGGCATGTAGGGATTAAGTGTAGCCACGAGGCGCGAATAATGAGGCAGGAGATCAGTCCTATTCCGTGGCACCTGTGCCAAAAACTAAGACCATACAACATTGATCAGCCACCGAAGAAATTCCGTTGAAACATTTGATCTGAAAAGCACATATGGAACACTTACGCGTACAAGGCGCTTACGAGCGGCCTTTGAATTTAAAAACGCGAACTCCACGGCGGCTTGGTCTATCATGGAGCGATTCGTGCAATCAGAAAGGCGGGCAAGGAGGGTTGTAAGCAGGGCAGAGGGTCCCGGAGCCACCGTTCCACCTGTCGGCGAGGGACTTCTCGGTGGGGATGGAATAGGGGTCGGCTGACTACAACGCAATAGATAAGTACCGTGGCTCCACGCGCAAATTAATATAGCATTAAATAAGAACGTACTCGTCTTCGATGGCATCGAGAGTATCGGCAGAGGCGGCAAGCCTCATGTTCTCCATTTCGACTTCGAGACGTTTCAACTCTTGCTCTTCCTTCTCCTTTCGCTTCACTCCATCGCTCTCCCCACTGCCCACTTTGGCCACGTCGCTCTGCGCCGATTCCACACCGAGTATGCTTCGTGGGATAAAATCCTTGAGGTCGGCAAATTCTTCATAGTACCTGCGTTCTTCCTCGTCTTCCCATTTCCCTGCATTAGTGACTTCTTCGGCACCAGTGCCGCGAGAGGAGCCACCGTCAAGAAGGAGAATGGAATTGGTTTGTTCAGACGCGGAAGGAAGGTGAGGAAGGGGGACACATAAGAGCTCGGAGAGTCTAGGCAAAGTTTAAGTTGGGTAGGAGCTGGAAGCCATATTGTTCAAGAGGAATAACCCACACTTGGCAACTGGATAACATTTTTTCATAGCTCTTTGTCATCTTCTCGTACGCTTGTTGACGGTCCTCGAATATTTCTCCAGAACGAATGTAAGCCTCATGATTCCTCCGATCCTGCTCTTGAAGTTTCTGCAATCCCAATCGTTAGAGTCAGGGAAGAAGATCGGCGTTCTTTGAAGGAAATGAAACTTTACAAGGTGCTCTTTTACAAGCTTCTTCGAGATACTATCGAAGTAGCCCTCACACATTCGCTTAAAACGATCGCGGGTTTCCTTTTCGATGAGTTCATCCTTTTCATGGGGCTCATGACGGACGCCCCCCATCAATGCATCTCTCTGCGCAATTTCAGATAAACCACCAGGGTTGGTCGAAGACGAAATTTGTTCTTTGGCATGCTGGGGCGGGGCTAAACCCAGAAATGGACGGCCAAATGACTTTAGGAACATCGAAAGCAGAGGAAGAGATGATAGGGCTGGGTCATTGGAGAGCTGACAATACGAGAGCCACAGTTAACGACTATCTTGCAGAACATTATAGTAGGACATACCAAATCCTTCAAGACTTTCATGATCCATTCTCCTCCACTCTTTTCTGGACCATCCACTATGATGCCCACCAGTGCAAGTTCCGAACATATGCGAAGGAGAGATCGTTGGCGCGAGATACGAGCAGCTTCGTCCTTTTCTCGCTGTTCTTGAGTCAAGGTTGCAAGATGTGCCTTGGAGGGGGGAGTAAGAGACTGCGCCAGAGAAGAGACTAGAGGGGGTGTGAAGCTCTCGGGGAAGCGTCGATGTAACATAGAGATTATCTAGAGATTCCAGACAACACATCACTGTAGCAGAAGCTTTATGTATGTATTCGTTCATCGGACAGACCTCAACGGCACTCCAGGAATCTCTCTCTGTTTTACAGCGCATGGCACCCTCTGCGGTGGCAGATACGATTTCTTCGATATACTTTCCTAGCGCTAGAGATTCGAGGTCACGGATTATCTGGTCACGATTTTCCAGGCCAATCGACTGTCGCATCCGTTTTATAAGGGCGGTATGTCGTTTAAGTGAAGAATCCAGAAGTTTGGATACATCTATGGAAGTGGAAGAATTAGATGGGATCTTTGGTGGGGCGAGACGGTGTTGGTCATACCTGGTTTAAGTTCGTTCCGATTGAGAATGCGAAGAGCGATACGGCGCCTGTGCTTGATGTTCTCTTCATCATCTCTGGAGGTCTCTTTTCCATTCATGGTCAAGTGGGCGGCGGTAGGCCGTAATTGGTGTTTTTGGTGGCTTCAGTGACTCTTGGAAAATTTGCTCCCGGCGGCCAGTTCCAACTTCCAATGGCCAAGAAATCAAAGAGCGCAGTCATTCCGACTGCCAGTAGCGTTCCCAATCGTGATCTAATGCAGCGACTCAATTTTCTGTATCAATCTTCGGTGTACTTGGAGCATCTAGCGAGGTCTACAGATCAACCGCCCGCGAGCCCCGGAAGAGACTCACTGTCACGGCTTTCCCAAGCCTATGTCAAGTCTATGCGGACCATCGGGAAGAAAGCACTTGTCAGATTGTGCGCTCTTTCACCCCAGCTCTTTCGTTTGGGTCTGATACATTTACTCAGCGATCCCGTTGTAAAGAGGTCCCTGTGTAAAGGATGTGATAGAGTGATCCTTGCGGGGACCACCGCTTCTGTCAGAGTGAAGCGTACGCCTACTGTGTAGCTTATCTTAATCCGGATTCTCAATCAACGCCCAAAACAGCCTCTCGTACACACGGCAATCGGGTAGTCACGACTTGTCTACAGTGCAAGACGTTTCGGTCTATCCCTCATCCCCCACTCATTCCACCTGAAAGCGGGAAAGAAGATACTGTTCAAATCACTCACTCTCCGCCTCTCGAAGGAGACGCTAGTAACGAGAACCAATCTTACATGAAATCTCGTCGGATTCGCAAACGGCGGTGTCCCCCGAGGACTGCTATTTTTTCCGAGCGGGACGTTGGTCACATAGTATATCAGGGCAATCAAATGTTGAAGCCTGGAAACAGGCGCTGAATCAACTATTTCCGTAGGCTCAGCTCGGATTTATTCAACTACTATCTCCAGGCTAAACGATTTCTGGATCAAATAGCATGTCCAACCTATCACTGCACAAAGGTCACGTCATCAAACTCGCCGAGTCCGACCACATGGAGTGAGGCGCTGGGTACCCCAGCGTCTGGATTCACTAGAAACTCCGATGGCGGAATCTGCTTTAGGACTGGGATTAGGAATTGGCAACTGCCATGTTCGCAGGAATTTCACCACTATTGGGTACTTATTCATGGCAGGCAATACTGTCATTTGCACAAAGCATGAAGAATAAACACAGAGAGATAGTCTCTAACTCTGGGGCAATTCTCTACCACATCCTGGTGTTAACTTCACACAACTCAGACATGAGACTTGCCTAACACCACTGGCTGCCAGATACCAAATATACATTGTAACCATTTTCTGTTATGATTCGCAAAATGGGACTTTGGTGTCTATAACTAAGGTTTGATTAGTATTAGTGAGATCAGCAGCAATTTTGACTCCAGATGGCGTTCTGAGGTTGAGAGCCAGAATCTCATGACTTTTACTGACAGTGGATATCCTATTCTCGTGTTATATTCTTCATATCGTCCGCCCAGGCAGTTCTCCTAGATACCACGCGTCAAACCCGCCCAGTAACCCCATAGGCCGCACGAGCATTTCCAGAAAATATAGCCTCAATACCCTCCCCTTCAACTCCCAATTCTGCCACAGACTCCCTTGCCAAAGTGTACCAATCACCAGGACTAATGCGAGACTCGAGTTCTGGCCCCAAAGGTGACGAACCAAAGATAATGCGAGAATCACCGAAAGCCTCAACGGTAGGTCCAACTATTATTAATGAAAAGAGAAGCTTAAATGCGGGGCACGATGGGAACGGCATTCTGCTACGTACGATACATTTTCACACGACGCTTCCAATCCTTCAGCTCCGTACCCTTGATGGTTCCATCTGAGGCTTCGGCTCGCCTACGCAAAAGTCAGCAACTATGATGGGAAAGCAATGTCAATGGTATCACCATGTCGGAGGAAGGAATTTGAGGTATGTGTTGCTAAGGAGCGATAAACTCGCTATGCGTGATTGATACGCAACATACCCTGTGTCCGCGAGTAATTTCACGATGGAGAGATCAATGGGAGCTGGGGGAGGGAGGATATTGCTGATAATAATTGCGCGTTTATTCTCGGAGTCGGCCTGGACCTTTTGTACCAGGTCTTCAAGATATTCCCACGTCTCATTGGGGTTGTCTTCACTACTGTTCGCGATCGTAGACAGTTGGTACGGGTTTTGAACCACCAGTTCGATGGGATATCCCGAGCTCAATGCCCATCGGAGGCCAGCAACGAGCGACGGTGGGACCGGGCCAGAAGACACTGGAACAGATAGCGCAATGGGAAGTGAAAATTTGGAGAGATAAGAGGGGTGAACCGAAGGGGGACCAGCAGAGAGGTCTGAGAAAGGCACCGATACGGCGATGACATGGGCCAAAGGTAGGAGTACTTCCAGTCTGAGGGCATGATTTGTAAAGATAGAGTCTCAAGAGGATCGGACAATTAGAAATTTGAACGCAACTGTTCCAAAGTGTCAGGAATGAGTTTTGCAGATGGGCTTAAAGCTAGAATGCTGTCTGGGGGGCTCTTATTAAATATTGCCGTCGCATTGGTTGTCCACGTATCCAGCTCTCCTGCCAGGTCACCCGAGACCCCTGCGAGAACATGTGCATCCACTAGGGTGTTTGGATGTAGCGACGATGGGCTAGGAAGGGAGGGGAACTGGCCAGAATTAGCACTTGTGTTGTTGAAGGCAGATAAAGGGAGTTTGGGGAGGGTTTTACGACGGCCACCAACTCCAGGAGAGATTGGATGAAGTATTGACATTCTATATCCAGCTCAGACAAGCGAGACGGAAATGCAAGTAAAGATCAGTAGATGGTTTGGTCTTCGGCAGTGACCGAAACTCAATCTAGGAATGCTGTGCACATCTCATGCCAATAGATAGCCAATAGATTCACTGGACTGTATGAGATACGTCTAAAGTGCAAGATCCTAGAATATGCAAGTTGAACTCGCTGTATGTAGCCCCTTCACCCTCACAATCTTTAGGAAAAAGTGACCTAGAAATTAACACCGGGGTTTGCCGAAGATAAACGCGTAAACAACCAAACACTACTGCCCGACATGAACGGGCTTGGATTCTTGGATGTGGTGGACCGCTTCTCGGGCCTTGCAGCCTCCCTAAAGATGCGGGCATCTCATCCTTCCCCGTCTAAATCGCACTATACCGAAGTTATTCTCTCAACCGAGCCCATCGTTAACACTGTACGCGAGGCGGATCCTATGGAAGCTGCTCTTTTTACGGTGGTCCCTCCATCACATGGCGAAGGGCCCTCTATCGTGGATCTCAAACGAAGGGAGCCTGCTAGTGCAACCCCGCTACGAAAAGCAAGAGAAGCTCCACTGGCGCTCCTTGATCCTGACGAGTACCTTACATCTGCATTACGGCTCGGAGAGAAATAGTGAGAAGGACTCTAATTATTTGGCTCCTATGATTAATAAGTCTCTCTTCCAATAGCTCAGTCATGCCCCGGGCCCAGGCTCGGGCCAAAGAACTTCAAGAGCGAACCCAGTCGACCAAGAAGCGCATATATGAGCTAGAAGTGGCTCTCAAGGATGTGTGTCTCGTCCTTAAATCACATTTATTACTTAGGATCCAATGGTACCGGATTTTGTAGCTCCAAACAGCCCGCTCATCTAGTTCAGCAACTAGATCTTCACCGCCCGCGCAGAAACTATCGGTAAAATACGAAGAGCAAAAAACCAGAGATATGGAGGCCCGCGTTGCCGCCGCCCGGAAGAAGGTCTGCCATTCTTGTTTCTTTCTTACACAAACAGTGTGCCTATCTAACCGTAATACAGCGAGATGGTCTGTTGAAACGAGCAAACACAGGGTCCATTCTTGGCCAAGGGAAAAACAGTCCTGCGCCACCAAGCATCGAGGAAGCTGCGTTTTGGAGCGCCCCATTTTCAAATAGCAGCAGCAGCCAACAGACGGAAAGCGTAGAGACTTCTTTGGATGACGATGAGGGTGATGAGGGAACAGAAGGAGACACATCCGTTACGGATTCCCCTTCCTTCCGGGTCCCGCAGCATCGAGTGCAGGTGCCGCCTCTCAGATGGTCCTTGACTGCAGGAAGACGCGAGGACGATGACATGGAGACCGATTCAGCTACTGATACCACGGTCGAGGTGTCTGCTACTCCTGAGGAGCCTGAAGAAGAAGATGGGGATGCCACAGTGGTTCTTGCAAAACCACCACCCCCTCGCCGCACATTCTCTTTATTACGGAACTCGATTGTTCGCTCGTCCGAAGTCCCACCATCATCCTCTCCGCCCACCTCCCATATAGCACCCACCGCGCCTTCACAAGTGCCTCCGTTGGAACTGTCAACATACACTCCGAATTCGGACCCTCCGCCGGCGCCGCAAGCGCCAATTTCGTTGGAACTGCCCACGGATACTCCAAAACCAACGTCACCTGTTGAAATCACCCTCGCCCTTCAAGAACATACTGTAAGGAATATAGGATTTCTGGCCTTCCTTCTGCATATCACCTCTTCCATGATTAGGCACAAGTGTGGCGAACGATTGGTGATTTGTTGATCCCTAACAATCCGTATGACACTGGGTCTGGCGAAGGCACACCTCCCAACGCTTGGGAAACCATGTATGGCCTATAGTCTATCGTAGTCACGCTCGTAACTTCGCGTTGACCTTATTTATTATAGATCTCTCTTGACTGCACTGGGGTCTCTTCCAGTGGCTAATATTGACCCAGCATCGCATGATGCTGTAGCAAAACTTCTGGCGGAACACGGGGCCATAAGCCCTATTCCACCACCGCATGCCCTCCAAGTGATCACGGCACAGCTCGTCCTCCTCTTACTTTCTGCTCCGGGGCCATCCCATACAATCAGTAGGAGTGCGTTGAAGGATGCACTCAAAGCGAACCCTTGGGCTGTAGAGGCCGCCGGAGATACGGATTGGGGCACCAAGGCCATTTATCACTGCGTAGGAAAGAAATTGATCAGCATCGATCGGAAGGAGGGGATGGTTCGCTTTGCTCCTAACAAATGAGTGACTAGTGAGGATTCTCTTCATTATACTTATTATTTTTTACGCTCATCTCTTTAAGAATCTGGGCATAATTGGGGGCCAATAGTTAACGACCTTCATATAGCCCTCATTAGACACGTTCTTGCGGCGTTGATTCGCCTTCGGCCAGAATCCGTTAGACTGTAGTAGGCTGGTCGTACATTGGCGGTTCGCCCGGCCGTGCGAGTCCTCCTTTGGAGTAGGAAGCCCGTACGCGATTACGCGATGTGATCTGCATAATGATTTGGAAACGCCAATGCGTACGTTGATGTAGTCGGTACACGGTATCATTTTACTTCTGGTAACCAGTGATACAATATAGTTTTGTCAACGACTGACCTCGATGGCATCGCAGCTGTAAGGAGACAAGGTTTACGCCATATTAGACGCCGTACCTTTCGCACGTCCAGTGTGCCCATCCTTCGCACCTGGTTCTTTGCTGTCATCTTCGTTTGGTGAAGAAATGTCAGCAATGCGATGTTGATTCAGCGAAGGCGTCTGGGGCGCATCTGTGCACGTCTGCCAATTTAAGCAGTGTACAGTGTTCGTGGTCGGACTTTTTATTCATGTCAATGTCATAGGGGGCACGGCGGATCTGCCACAACTGCCAATTGCAGGGGAAGTGATGAATACAGAGGTGTATCCTTACAATCGATGTCATTGTACATGAGTAAGCCAGCGTGTCAATAAGGCAAGACTCTTCTCTAATGATTACTCCTAGCCAAATTCAAATGGGAGGAACAACCCCCAATCACGAATGAATTTGAGCTGGGGAAAGGTCTCAATTTGTAGCATGAGGTGTGCTGGTGCTGGTGGTACCGGTAGTCGAGGGTCCTCCCAAAGCGAGACGAGCTAGGCCATCGGTCACAGTGATTTCATCCGCTTCTATTAGTCGTGTGACCTGAGAGAAAATGGGAAAGGATGAGTTGTAAAAAGAGATGACAGATCAGAAGCATTGGATACACGTACTTTCCCAATAGCTACAGTTTTGCCTTCGTCTCGCAGTGTGAATCGACCAAGTTGGGGATAATCCACGAATCGCTCAACACAGACCAGAGCCGTTGTCTCAATCTGAGCAATAATTTTTTGTCCTGGAGAATCGCGCGATAGGGAGCATCGGCACCAAGTCTGACACGACGTAAGAGACACTCGTACCCTTTTTGGCGAATTGCGGGGGTTTCTTAGACTTGCGCCCAGTCTTCTTGTCGAAGTAGTGAAGCAGAGCCTATGATCACCGATTCAGTGGAAGAACATCAGAGTATTCAGGCACAACGGCATACCATAAGAGAGACTTCCTCGGCCAAGGTGTGTACGTGCATGACAGCACTGTAGCCTGCGCAAATAATGTTCTTGTGATCTAGGATGGCAAGTTGCGCTTCGAATCGTCGAACTGCCCGGACGGGGGCTCCAGGGGATGTAAGCACGAAACCCGGGCTAACATCTTCGTCTTCAACCCCGCGTAAACGAATGCGGACGTTATCTCCTCCGAACGCCGCCGAAATTTCGACTTCTGACTCGCTGAAGATCGCCGCCACTTCTACAGTCACCTGAGAGAGAACGCATCAGCTCGAGTCAGAGCGTGAAGAAGCACCAAAGGGCAGTGGATGAATACCTTGTTTGGCATGAGAAGGAGAGAATCTCCTTTCTTCATTCGGCCACTTTCGAGTTTGCCTACAACGACGGTGCCGAGATCTTTGTACTTCTCTGAGATCGGCATCATGACTGCTCCATTTATTTTTCGATCAACGAGGGGTAAGTTGTCTAGTAACTCCAAGAGTGAGGGTCCACTGTAGGGTGCGTAATCAGTCCACGTGTAAACATCAAGTAAAAACCGCATTTGCACTTACGTCCACCACGGGACGATTTTTGGATCTGGCCGATCCTTGACATTCACCGCAGTGAATGCAGATACGGGAACAAATGTACAATCTGTCTTGGGATTGAACCCAGCAGAGCGAACGAATGGTGTGAGTTTATCCTTGATCTCATCATAACGTTCCTGTTTCCATTCGACTGTTGAATCATCCATCTTGTTGATTACGATGACGACCTTGGAGACACCGGCGGTTTTGACGAGCATAATATGCTCACGTGTCTGACCGCCCTTTTCGAAACCTGTTTCAAACTCTCCTTTACGGGCAGAAATGACCAGGATCGCAACGTCAGCTTGAGCAGCACCCGAGATCATGTTTGGCACGTAAGTCTTGTGGCCTGGCGCATCGAGCACTGTATATCGTCGAGTAGTAGTCTCGAAATATGCCCGGCCGACCTCTACAGTGATTCCCTAGAATGCGAAATATAGGACATAAGCGCCCCAGAGAGAATAAGCGAATGAAGAGGGGTATTTACCTTGGACCGCTCCTGGGTAGTCGAATCCAATGCCCAACTAAGGTACCAACTTTCGCGCCCAGCCTCCTTTGCCTCTCGTTCGTACTTCTCCAATGTTCGCTTATCCACCATATTTGTCAAGTAGAGGAGTTGCCCACCGAGCGTAGATTTTCCGGCATCAACGTGCCCAATGAAGACGAGGTTCATGTGCATTTTGGCTATAGGAGCAAAAAGATCATTAACTAAAAGATGCGGCGAAACAGAAAAGTGCCCTCGCTCTTAGATGGATACGAAAGAAATAAAAGTATTACCATTGGGATCGACGGCATCTCCTCCATCTCCATAAAGATCTTTGATCGTATCCTGATCTGCCGCGGCGAGTGTGTCATGCAAGATCGCATCGGCATCGGTCTTGGATTTGTCGGAAGTGAAATTGAATTCTTTAGTCGGCTTCCCAACAGCAGGGCCAGAGGACGCTGGCACTACTGAGGATTTAGGCGCCGGAGGAGGTTTTGCAGAGGATGCAGGAGGAGTTGCGGGGGCAGGAGAGCTTCCACCATTCCCACCACCAATATTCAATTTGATTGTGCGCGAGCCAGTCGCGTCTTTTTTGTCCGACGCAGGAGGTGCTGGGGAAGGACGAGGGGCCGAAGAGCCTCCACCAATGTTCAGTTTAATAGTGGTTGCGGGCGGAGGCGCCTCCACTGTTTCTGATCGTACGACCGGAACAGTGGGATCAGTGAGTCCCCCTTGAGCGGGTGGTAGTGCAACCTGTGGGATTTGTTGTTGGGAAGAGGGGATGGGCTGGGCTGGCTGGTGCGGTGGGTGTTGGACTGGTTGTTGAGGGGACTGATACAGGTTTGCGCGAAGGTGAGGAGGTTGGTAGGTTTGCGGCTGCTGACCGTACCCGCCGTATCCGCCTGGAGAGTGCATACTGGCCATATGAAGTTTGTTGTTGGTACTGACCATACTGTGGGTAATATTGAGGATATGCTTGGCCATATGGGTATCCTCCTTGTTGACCAGGAGGTGGAGCACCTGCATGTTGCTGCACAGGCTGGCCGTTTGGGTTCCGTGGGGTTTGACCCGGGACAAAATTGGAAGCACCTGGATTGAGGCGGTTGGGTGGTTGGGACATAGCACTTGATTACGAGTCACAGGAGAGGAAACTGGAAGAAATGACTACTTTTCGTGCAGCCTCCGTTCAGATCACGATCTGGATCCGGGTCAAAGCACAGCCTCGAGGCGAGTTACTATATTTTTTGTAACATTACAATCAAATTTGTAGAAATGGCCCTTGCTCATGCCTTTACACAAGAAGGTGAGGGGAGAAGGAGTAATTGCTTGTCTAAACATCTACGCTTTCACCGCGGCCAACTGAGCCATGGCCTACCACAAGGTAACATAAGGGGTGGCTATCGACGGGAATCCAAGAATACGCACCGCTTGGGTCAGTTCATATATCCGCTTCTGACCAGCGAACAAGATCGCCGCCGTCAGTACTGATTGGACTAGCTTGGAACCAATGCCCTTGTACAGGCCAGAGATGCCTTCTTCCTTCAAGACGGTGAGCATGCCGTCTAGGGAGGATTTATATCGCAATGCAGACTCGTGACCGGACTGCAGACGACTTTTGATGACAATCTGTACCCAACCATGCTAATCAATTCGCATGACAAGTTGAAACGCGGAATAAACCCTCACATAAGGATATGTAACGGACGTAGCAACTTTGCGGGATGTGAGAGTTATGAAGCACGAGAACGTTAATGGCACTCACTGAGCTTGGAGAGAGCTCCGAGGATAAAGTAATCGAGATCCGTCAAAATAGCGACAGCCTTGGGAATTCCGAGTTTGGCGGACCGTCGAACAGTCAGCCAGTTCTTCAACTGTTCGAATATGGTGTACTGTCCGTGAAGTCCGATAAGATAGAGATCGTTGATATGTAAAACGGCCGAACAGTCGACCAACCTGAATGATGGGATTGATCACTAGCACTAGAGCAGGACCAATGCCCCTCCACAATGCACCGATCCCGCCCTTTCGAATGATATGGCTAATGGTTTCAATTATCCCCATCTTCGTGGTTACACGAGAGGGTTGAGAATGGCCAGACGAGGACAGGTCTTGAACTGTTTGCACTGCCTGTGTAGTCTGCACCACCCAAATCGGATTGCAGAGGATGGTCGTTGCAGACCCAGCAACGAGTCCTGGCGGCATTTGCGCGAGTCATTAAGAGTCAATTTGGGAAGAGGAACTATGTTGCCTGTAAGCATTGATTCCAGCGTCGTCAGAGCCTGTGAGGCCCCCTTTGGCCTGCGCTTCAGTAGACCTTCCCGGGTCTGCTCATAAAAGTAATAGTAAAACCTTAAGATCCCACGTTATTAGTCTAAGAGTAGGAAAGATAACTAGGACTCAAGACGGACCCATTCGTTATACCAACGCCCATAAGAGAACTGTTGAGCCCGGTGTAGAGACCGGTGATTCCTTCGGTTTTGATGATATGGACTACAACGTCATATAGAGACTATTCGATTCGATCGGGTTCATTGGCGCTACACAACGACGATAAGCCATGTTGTCACCTTGTTGACCTGTCTTGTTTGGACTGCAGCACGAGTGGAGAGGAAAATAAGTGGGCTAGTTATGACGGTGAAAGAGATCCGAATGGATTGGTATTTCAAAGCTCGTTGGACGTTAGAGAGAGAAACAAGCCTACTAGGTTAGCGTCATGGCGACCACACCCGCGGCGGCCCCGGATGTTGCATGGATTACAGAGGACATTATGAAGGGTGATCGCAATGTAAGCTTGTCCTTGAGGTCCGCTGGGTTATTGAGCAAATACGAGACAAGAAGAACGGCAAGGAGGTCAGTATTGCCGGGATTAGGTAAGCCCACATTCCACGCGTCCGAAGTACTACTATTGGTTGGCTAAGTTTGGTTAGCATGACGCGAGATAATAGACGGCTGAGTTTTCCCCCTACCTCATCAGAAATATTAATGTTGATCAGATGTGGAGGGGACGCAACATTGAATGTCATCCATCAATCTCTCGGTACGCGTTACTATTCCTTACCGGGTTATTGCCGCGAAGTGAATAATTGCAGAAATTAACCATCTTCCTCTGCTCTGATGGGGCTCAAACTCGGTAGATACATAGAAAATAACCATATTTACATCTCTGAAAAATTGTGAGGGATTATATGCCAAAATGAGGGAGAAATGAGGGATCCGCATCAAGGTCCCATTTTGCTTCGGCAAATTCCTTCACCTAGCTATTGCCGCGACCTTGTATCATACTCGCATCAAGCAGATCCATCATTGTGGCTTTGTGGCTGGTCCCGTGGGACCCTGTTGGTTCTGCCACAAGAAGTGGTAGCGGTCCTGGGTATGTGGCTGGACTGATTTTGTTCACATATCGTAAAACTGTTCCCGATGCAACAGGAGATTGCAGTGCAGAGTATCCTGGTGCACCAACCCATGCCGGACGGGGGCATGGTCGGTGCTGGGGAGGGTGGTGGGATGGACTACTAACACTGGGTTGGGGCAAGCCAGTGCGGCGGCACTTAGGTGAAGGGTTTGAGATCGGAGGTGCGCCTTGATCATTGATCTCATTCTCCTTGTCATTGCTGACTGCTTTCCTTTTCCCCTGGATGAGACCCCCTTGTGACCCTTAGTAGCAGCATCCAATGCTGCCTTTTCGGCCTTAGCACGTGCTTTCTGCTCGCGCTCAGCTTGCTTGGCCGCCACTTTCTCCACAGCCTTTGCTGCTTTTGCCACCTTTGCTGCCTCCCTCTCCTCACGATTAAGATGCTCTTTCAGCTCCTTCTCAGCCTTCTTTTGTGCCTTTGTCTGTAGGTCACTGAAATGTTTGGCCACCCGTTGTGCGCACTTGAAAAATGCTGTCCTCCTCGGATTATCTTCTTTCTGGCATTTTAATTCGTCCTTTTTGGCTACCTCGGCAATGGCAGCAGACCTTTGTTCCTCTATTTGGGTAAGGGCTTCGGTAGTGTTCATGACACGGGCGGAACTTGCAAAGGATCGGCAAGATACCTCATGTGTGTCCTCTCTGGCATGGATTTGTCGCTGGAGTTGTGTATATTTTCGACCAATGATAGTCGCATGAGCTTTGGCACCGCCCGCTTCCTCCTTGGCAGCCTCCTTCTCATTGTGAAGCATGAGTGCGAGATTAACCAGTCATTCTTTGGAAAGACTCGAGGAGATGCGGATTTGGTGAGTGCCATCCAAGGGGGTAGCAGGATTGTTGTCGAGGCTTGTGGCAATATCTGAACCTGTGTCGCTATCTGACTCGGTATCATTACCAGCCGATTGTGTGCCCCACTCTTCCTCGTCCATAGGGAAAGAAGGGGGAAGATGTGATGAACATTGAGTGGAGGTGGCCTGACTTGGTCCAAAACTGGATTCAGGGAAGATATTGGGGTTGAGTGGATTGATTCCAGATTTCCGGAAGGCATTACTGATGGTACTGTGAGTGAAGGTGACTTCTTGTGTATCCAAGTATATAGTGATGAATCCTGCTTTTGTGAGTCCATGTTTTTGATCCTCCAGAAAGTCATCCACTCTGTCGCCAAAGGCAGATTGGAATGGGCCAAATATACCCACATCAAGGGGCTGAAGCTGGTGTGTACAGTGCGGTGGTAAGCAAAACACGAACACATTGTGCTTGTGTGCCTTAATGAGAAGATCCTGGGCGACATGTGAACCATGCCCATCACAGATCAACAGGATCGGTTTCCCAGATTTGTTTCATGCTTGGGCCTGAGGTAGGAATGCAATATCGAGCCATTTTTCGCAATGGTCATTATCAATCCATCCATTTTCTGATACGCCGATGCTAACATGATACTGATTAGACCTGTGTGCTAGGGAGCAGAGGAGATGAAATTATTTATACCCTGCTGCTCTTTCAGCACCTGAAGCCTTGAACCATGCATGATGGAGCTGCTTCCCTTTGAAGGTAATGTACGGTTTCATTGCATGCCCATCAGCACTGACACATTCCACAACTGTAACAAGCTCGAGGTTTGCATCGCATATACGGTATCGATCATGAGAGTTACGTCCGAATGGGTATTTGCGACGATGGCCCTTCCACCCTCCACCAAGTTGGCAGCCTTTCTCATCCATATTGTAAATATTCTCCCAAGGAATGCCATGCTCCTCTATAACACCTTTTAGTTTGTCAAAGTGGTCATGTACAGTAGTGGAATTGAATGACCGGGCATGCTTAGGATCTAGTGCTGCAGTCCGACAGAACTGCACAGCATCATTGTTGCGCACCAGGAATCGCTGTAGCCAGTTCTTTCCAGGGAAACTCCCACATATGTCTTTAACAAAGGGTCCAATGGTCCGACAGTCTAGTGGTTGAGCGAGGAGGCCAAGATGAATGATCCAATCAAGGAGTGCCTTTTCCTTGGACAGCGCACAGCACATCAGTTAATTATTTGAAGCTCATGGAATTTATATCTTACCTGAGCTGGTGTGAGAAGCTGCTGGTGGACATGGCCCTTTGATTGTGACATATCATCCCATTTTTGAGGCGCCAGTGAAGGGTCCTTGCTGGGATACCATATGCAGCAGCAGCAGATGCAGCATGAGTGTATTTTCCAGCTCTATACTCAGCTATAGCTTCTTGCATGTCCTTCTCAGACCAGCCCTGCTGTTTGGGAGGCATTTTTTGTCCACAATGGAGACGGAGGCGGAGAGGAGGGTTTGTTTACTTGTTGTAGTTTGCTTGATAGAAACAGATGAAAATGCCGGCATGCCAACCACCTTTACAGCTGAGTCCCAGACCATAGAGATGTGAAATTCCACCCAGAGACAGCCAGTACACTGGCCCACAATATTCAGGCAGTTCTTCCCTTACTGAGTCACTACACAATTCATGAATCCAATTCTGATGATTTAAAAGTACTGAATTTCACAATTTCCAGCAATAATCGGTGTCGTCAGGGAGAACCACATACAATTTTTTAAAACTGTTTGCGCAGGATCCTAGATACATACCCCATACAGCTACCATACAAATTTGGAGGGTCCTGGACAAGAATTGATTGTTCTAGGAGGGAAACGGCAATATCCCGGTGGCGGCAACGGACCCGGGGAGGAATAGTAGTCATGGCCCAGCATTCCCCCAGGTCACGTGACGTAGAAAGGTGTGCAGGCGAGCTGTGTGGCCCAGCTGCAATACGTCTACGGTACGTTGGCGGACATGAAAGACAAATTTCTGACAAGTTGTTCTGGAGGAAGCCGTATCGTGAAACAACTGGATCACCGACTATCGTCTGGGGAACAACTCGCTCGATTGAAATTACTAGTGGTAGTATGCGAAAACTAACTTCCATCTTATAGCCTTCAGGGGAGAGATGTATTCTGACATGTTTAAACATTGCGATATATCTCTCCCATGAGAGCTAAAAGACAAAAGTTAATTTTCGGACAGTAACTATTATGCCTGGAGTTAGGTACCTGCCTCGCACGGAGTGGTAATGAGCTCACCGCGGGTGTATTTTAACAGTCATTTCTGTTATGATAGGTACTCCTCCCTAACTGCGAGCCCTCAGAGAGACTGGATCCCTCTGGTAATTCTAGTCTATGAAGAAAGTGCAAAATACTACTGGCCTATCTCAATTGTAGGCTCAGGGTGTGCAACATAAACATTTCCGGTACGGCTTACTTTAGGAAGTCACAAACCTGCGACAGCCTGCCCTTTTGGCGGCAATTCTAGCTGTGAGGGCTTTCTCAGGATTCATCAGGTTCTGTCCTGGTCATCAGTAGTACTGTAGTATTACCGAGGTTTCGTTTCCCGCGCCCTTTCGGACTTGTTTTTTTGGCCATGGTGGCTGTATTTTCTTACTTATATACGACCGGAAATATCTGGCCAGATCTAGAGATGGCATCTTCAGGTGGCAGTGCTTCCTTCAGTAACCGACCGTTTTCACGTCTCCAGTGTTCTGAGGCTATGGATCATCTGAAACGCATGCTCCGCTTGCTATACGGATGGCCCACGGTCGAGACAGGACAGATGGCATTCATAGTTCACCCCAAATATTCAATCCAAATTGATCGCTTTCCCGAATTTGGCATACAGAACTATTTTGAGATTTGTCATCTCTGTTGTGCACTCGCCCAGACGCTCCTGGAGACCATTGATGTCTTTCTCGAGAGTAATTTGATGGGAAGCGAGTAAAGTCAGCGCTTTAGAGACGGACACATGGAGGAAAGTCTCCCCGACTTTGTAGCTAATGTGGTCGAGGCGTCATTGACAGCGACACAAGGGATGTCGGGTCGAAAACTTACAGGACTGGCTGATTCTCGTCAGCCAGTTCCAGTTCCGTGGACAAATCGTCCAGTGCCTCCCTCTCTTCCTAAAATGACGGGGTGAGATCGACATTCGATATAGGCATGAAATTGAGGGCCAGACACACACCTTGCGCTTCTCCAATGTCTCCTCCAGATCTTTGGAACGAGTGTTGAATTTCGAGAAAGAGTTTATTCGCTGCTGATCCTCTGGGAAGTTCCTTCAATGAGATTCCAAAGGGGAAGCCGGAAACTCACCCCAGTTCACCTCAGGTGCATCTTCAGATTCTTCGGCTGGCGTGAGCTGAGCAGAGCGAGTGGTAAAATATCGAGGATTTGAGATACACAAAGGTCCTTACCATCCGCATGGTGTCAGGCGCTGGTTTGCTTCCGGAAATCCTATATTGAAGCGCAGCTTCTCACTTTTATCAAGCGACCCGATATTGCTGCCGCGCTTACCTCTTGATACTATATCTGCTACATCCTAGGGATAGAGCTTGTCGACCCTCAGCCCTTCTTCAATCCACAATGTCCAAGATTATAGCCGCGAGGGTACCTATTGGCTTGATACATTTTTTGCGAGGATGGGCTACGTACAACCACCTCAAATCTGCTGTGACATTCTACGTCCTTGCATCATACCTCCTTCAGTCATATCGCCACTTGCTGTCTCGAGGGGTTCGCGCGAGTGTGCGGGACACTTGGCTGATGCTTTCTCGAGTAAGATACAACATCAATTATCATACTCCGAGAACTAAAGACGCTGCGTTCTGCCCAGTTTATTATTAATCTCGTGCTTCGTGTCCCTCCCTCCGACGGAGAGTTGACATCGAGATGGGCAAAGCCCAAACCCAAATTGAGGACAAACTCATTCCCTCGGGGCCGGATGTCGTCCGGCACCTCGCGTTGCCGTCGTCAGGACATGATCTGCAATGGATCCTATCCGAAATGGATGCCATGGACAGTGAGCTTGGTCGGTCCCCTGACTTGGCGCCACGGAAGGCTGTCTGGTGCTGTTTATCACGGCGGAGAGGAACTTCAGGTGGGATACTGCCCACGTCATTCATCCGAGTATTCACGTCTTTGGAATGTCCATATAGAAAGTAATTGTTACCGCTATGGAAAAATATATTGTTAGCAATCCACTTCACCCCGATGTTTTTCCCGGTCAGTGCACAAGAAATGCTAGAAGCCAAAGGTGCTAAATTGCCCCTCTTCTTAGCCATTAGAAAGATGGACGCAGAAATCGTCGCCATGTGTCTACGAATGTGAAGGCTCCTTAACGATCAAATGGCTAGCTCATTAATTGTGTTTTTCTACTGAAAGGTATAATCACCCCAATGGTGCAGGGACAACAACATCAGGCGGGACCGAATCTATCCTGATGTCAGTTAAAACACATCGAGATTGGGCTCGGGCCACGAAGCACATAATTGCACCTGAAATGTGAGACCCATGTATCTTACAATCGTCTTTTCAATTCTGACCCATCCCCTCAGGGTAATTCCGGCCACCGCACACGCAGCCTTCTTCAAGGCTGCCGCTTACTTTAATATCAAGATACACTGTATTCCAGTGGACTCCACAACCAGACAGGTAGATCTCCGGCGGGTTCGTCGTGCAATGTATGCCTTGTCTTCTGACTATTGAGATTCGACACTAAGGCCATTCGTTACTAGCAATGGGAACACTATCATGGTACTTTTGAATGAATACATGATTTTGGCAGTACTAATCGTTTATTCTAGCTCGTCGGTTCCGCCACCAATTTCCCCGATGGATGTCAAGATGACATTGTGGCTCTCGGTGTTCTTGCCAAGAGCCATAATATTGGTTTGCACGGTGCGCTTTGTTGACCCTTTTTGTCAGGCGTTACGTGACGCATTTCCGAATGCAGTGGATTGTTGTCTTGGATCGTTCATAATGCCATTCCTAGAGGAGGCGGGTTTCCCTGTAGAACCATTTGACTTCCGGGTTGAAGGCGTTACGGCGATCTCTTGTGATACCCACAAGGTCCGTCCCTTCATTACCAGTATATCAAGCATTATGTGTCAAACTTACGAATAATTTGTAGTACGGCTTCGCCCCAAAGTGAGCGACATTGTTGTCTATTATCCCCTAGTCCAACCATTTTTCGTCAGGGTTCTTCGGTGATCATGTATAGGTCTGCAACGCTCCGCGGGTATCAATACTACATTCAACCCGATTGGGCCGGTGCGTCCAATGAACCCGAATTTCGTTCCAAATCACAAATATGAATCTCACTTAAATAGGTGGCGTGTACGCGTCTCCGTCTATCTCCGGATCTCGGTACGAGGTATTCGTGCCGTCGTCGCTGATAACAAATATTGATGATGATTCGTCTTGTGCAGTCCCGGAGCAATCCTCGCTGGTACTTGGGCGGCCATGCAATTCATGGGCCACGAGTACGTATTTGTCATACTCCAGACCCATTTCCGTGTCCATCTTCTCATTACTCCACAGGGGGTATCTGGAATCTTGTCGCTCCATTGTCTCTTGTGCCAAAACAATTCAGCGTACAATTAGGGAAGAGATCCCGGAATTGTATATTCTTGGGAATCCCCCCGCGTCTACATTTGCCTTTGGGTCCAAGACTCTCAATGTCCTCGAAGTAGGCGATGCTATGTCTCGCAGGGGGTGGCACCTCAATGCGCTCGGTGATGCGACGGGCGTTCACTTAGCTTGCACGGTAAATGCTTGTTGTCCGCTGCCGATGTGTGGGAAGGAAGGCTCATACACGATCGTTTTGCGCAGCGTCTCACCATCCCCAACATCCATCAATTCATCGCTGATCTGAAGGATTCGGTCTCGGATGCCAAGATCAAGCCTCAAGGCGAAGGCTCAATGGTCGCCATATATGGTAACTTGTTCATCTATCGGCATTCCTAAACTTATTGAGTCGATTGCGTTGTATAGGTCTTGGAAGTTCTAGCGCTGCCGGACCGGACATGGTAGGCAAAGTGGCCCGCATGTTCATTGATGCCATGTACAAGGCGTGATCCCATCAGGCGCTAAATCCCTTCCGGCATCAGCTTTCAACTCTCTAATTTGCGCACATCTAGCTCCTCGCTCAATCGATTATTAATGGGAAGGATTTCTTGATAATTTTAATGCACGATGTTACGGTGGTTCTGTTTTTCAGTGAGGCGTTGTTCCACGGAATTACTTTATCAAGTAGCTTTATGTAACTAGAGAACCGAAAACAGTATATCGCATCTCATCCTCATACTGGTCGAAGTTCTCCAGGTCTTGGCCTCGCCACCCCGATCCATATGCGCTATGGTGATCGTAAATTGGCCACAATCGGTCGAGGGGGCTCTGAACCATGACCCATGTGGATCATGGATGGAGATTGTCTTGGGCATCACCCCCTCACAAATTATCAAAGCATTCGTATTACTTATTCGAATTCCGGCATCCTTATTTACAAGCCGGCGTCTACGGAATTCTGGTGTTGAGTCGAACATCGGCAACTCCCGATAAGATAGAACAGCTTTGGCGATAGGTTGAGACGAGTGTTATGTCACTTCCACCAAATGCAACGTTGTACATTCGAAACTTGAATGACATTGTGAAGAAGGAGGGTAGGTCGTCTTACATTGCCTTTGTTTTCGCACCGCTCCAAGGTCACATCGGAATTTCAATTTTCAGAGCTAAGGGCACAATTGTACGCGTTGTTCAGTACTTACGGCAAGATTATCGATGTTGTTGCCCAGAAGGGTGCCAAGAAGCGTGGGCAAGCATTCGTCGTCTTTCGTGATCTAGCTGGGGCTACTTCTGCCCTGCGAAGTTTGGATGGTGAACTGTTTTATGACAAAAAGATGGTACGCCCATCTCCTTTGTTAGATCCTTTAGTTTCATCGTGTTTATGACATACGTACAGCAAATAGAATACGCTCGCACCCCTAGTCATGCCACCCTACGGCACCAGGATCCGAACTTTGTACCACCGAAGCTCAATCAGGCAATGAACGCAAAGAAGATAAAGCGACTGGAAAAGTCACTGTATCGCACGCAGAAAATGACCAACGAAAGCGGGAACGAGAAGACGACTCGACGGTTGGTGGCCCTGAAGGGAAAAAGAGACGGGAAGCAGAGGGTGACGACATGGAAGTGGACGACGATGACGAAGGTGCATCAAAAGGTATGAGTTTCACTGGTGTTACTCGTACTCCGCATCCTCGTATCTTCTCACTTATCGGTTTCCGAACAGCTACTTCCAATGCTCAGACGGCACCACCAATACCAAGTGTACCACTATTACCGTCAGCGATATTATTATGTCAAAATCTTCCTGCGGAAGTAACAGATGATGTCCTCGCCGTTTTGTTTCAACAGTATGTCTAAGCTGTGTTTTGCCTGTCATTCTCACCTTCACGCGACTCCCCTTTAGGTACTCTGGGTTTCAAGGCACCAAGTTGTCTGCACCAGATCCTGCCACGAAATCCAAAACGGCGCATGTCCGGTATGATACAGCAGACCAGGCTACCGTGGCCCTTGAGGCCCTGGACCACTTCCAAATTAAACGTGGTTGGAATATGCGGGTGTCGTACGCCTTCCTGTAATCCAATCCAATCCCATCCTTCCTCTCTTGTTTTTCTCTCCTACCTTGGTATCAATATATTTTAACAGAGTGCCGGCAATATGGCGCGTGGGTTCTCATTATGAGTGGCACAGTCAATTATGGATCACCGGTAACAACACGGCTCTCCAATGAGATTGGTATGCTGCGCAAGAGAACGACAATTGGGACAACAAGGATACTGGTACAATTTGGTATAGAGATCAAGAGAGAATGATATGGCTCAAGGTGGCCACCCCAAGGAACACGTTCACAGAAGTTAGGAAGAATGCAGGCCTTGATTCGGGGTTGCTGATTCGTCGATGGCAGGCTTTCGGACCAAGTTTGGAAGGCCAATACAATCATTGAGGACAAGAAGGATCAAAAAGTGTAGAAATTTCTTATTTGGAGTTGAAGGACGCAATAAGCTGTTCAGTGAGTTGTCTTTGAAGCATTATGCACGGACTTGGCGTCGGCCCATCTTGATTGAGCAGTACCCTGCGGATGAAGCTTCGTTGCCTTGAGCCGAGTCGAGGTTTGGAAGCAGTCATGAAACTCACAGTGGAGATTGGATCACAACGCTGTGGATCAAACTTTCCCTCCTGGGGTTTGGACCGTTTCGTCTTTCTATGCCATCCTCTTACATCCGCAGAGAGATGACGATCATTAGGTGAGGCGTTTCCCGCATCGTAGGGCTGCTGTTGATGTTCGTAATTTGTGCCTCTGCCCTCGCGTGCAATTCCACGATAATCAGAATTCACATCATGGATCGACGCGTCATCGAGGGGAGTCTTGGAGTCTTGAGTTGGAGGGTGTTGAGGAGTGCCTCGCCGCGCAACCAATTCGGCTAGAGCGATCCACTGACTGCGGGTAGTAGGTATTTTGTCATCGTGGAGGGAAAAATTTGGGGGACATCGTGCGACGGCGCCAGATATTTCTGGATAGCGGCGTCTCGAAGGAGAGGTTCGTTGTTGTGATTTAAGTTGCTATAATCGCACGCACTTTGTGGTGGGCTGTAATTTTTCTGAGTCTGGTGTTGTTGCTGCGATCCGGAGATATGAGATGGTCCGAGACCAGGGCTCGATTGATTTTCAGAGAAGGAAGAGACATTGGGGATCGCGCTGGGGTTTTCGCGGGATACACTATGATAATCCTCCGCAACAATGTCCGATGTCGCAGCAATCATATCCTGCCAATCGACGAAGGAAGGGGCAGAAGGATTTTTCACTTCAGGGCCAAGACTCTGACCTATATTCGAGTGCAGAGGGGCCTGAGCAATGTTAGCTACAGAAATGATTGGCGTTAGACGAGGATCCCTGTGCATCAGCTCGATGTCTTCCCATATTCGACCCGAAATTGGCATTGGAATGCGAGGTGTAGCTGTATGTGCACCGTGTGGGCGAAAATGGGATCGAGTAGGTGTGTAAGGTGCCGTCGAGGCACTTGAACGAGGCGACGTCAACCGCAGTGTAGAGCATCGTCGCATCTCGGCCGAGAACGTGGCATTGACAACACGCTCGTCGATTAGCGTATCACTCCTAGAGAAACTCCATGGTGTGTGATCATAGGTTACAGTGCCAGAGTTGGGTAAGCCGATATACATGTCATCAATACGTCCATTAATCGGTTGGACGGTGTCCACAATATATCGCGAAGTGCGGGATGTGGCAGGGACGGGAGGCGCATTGGCCCAATTGGGACTGTCCGCTACCGTACAATAGCATGCTATTAGAGTTATCCTCGTCTTAATATCGAGGAAACAAACAAGAATGCGGTTCATCCTTTCGTCTTTTCACTTCCATCAGTGGAGGAAACCTGCACAGGCGGAGAGGTTATGTCAAATCGCGAACGCCAGCTCTTGTGCGTTGGTCTCATCGACGCACAGCTTGGAAGGATCGCCGTGGGTTGTCGGAATCATAGTATTGTTAATCCACGTGTCTAAATCGTCCTGTAGAGAGCATCCGAGGTGTAAAAAAAGGAACCACAGATTCGGCGAAGAGCAAATTATTCCCACATAGAGACCTACTGGGTGATCCTAAGGAAGAGATCAAGTAGAGATGTGGTATTATAACAGCGAGGCTTTACGCGCCATGAGAGACGAACTGACGCGTGGAAGGGGACCGGAGATTGAAGAAACGCCGCCACACTCTACGTCGATGGGCCGAGGGTGGTCGGGACTTTTACAAATCTGTATCTTTGATTTTACACTCAGCGGCTGATTTCAACACACATCAGTATGCGACGCGAACACTTAGATGCTCGCTTAGTAGGGTCTCGGTCGAAGGCGACTGACCATGTAACAGGGGCCAAGTCCTAAGCAGCTTCTATGGCAAGGGGGTAATATAGAAGAACGCACTAAGATTGCAGGCACCCCCGAGAGAGAACATTCGCCAGGGGAAGTGATGTGCAGAACAGGGTTCTTCCCTGGGAATCCAACCTTATAATTCCAAAGTAAGAGGCGAGTTTGGTACGGTAGATGCAGTCATATGGAGGCTGTTCCACTAACGTTCGTGGGGGAAAGTTTCGCGGAAATCATTGTTAACTCACTAGAGTCCGAATCAGAGTCAGAAGAGTTATTGGAGACATCATCATTACTCAAACTGGAACTAAGTGACGAATACTGGTCAGGATGATTTGTCTCTTGGGAAGCGGCAGAGTGGGTGATTTGAAATGCTGCTGTCGAACCCGATGTTGTGAGTGAAATCACTGAAGAGTTTGCCTTGGAAGAATCAGGGGTAATAGCGGCATCAACGTGTGTGTCTAGAGTTGCGCGAACAATAGTGTCGACTCGTGTATTAAAAGAAACCAACAGGGAATCATGGTATGCAGGCACAGGGGACAGACATATTGGTGTCGTTCCTTCAATCCCCTAGAGACAGCTATTAAGTCCAGGAAGAAAGAAAAGAAGAGAGGCTCACAACTGGAGCACCATTTACTCCAACGACGTCTAGCGAGACGTGGACGTGGGCGAAGGGAGTGGGAACAGAGGCGTTAACTATATTTACGTTAGGGATCATAACTTGGATGCCTGTGCCCTGATTAAACATGAGTAAAGGATTATTTACTGAGTCTTCCCATCCTCAGCTTACATCACGTTCCATGTGTTCGTCTAAATCTTGAACCGCTGGAGTAATAGGCTGGGGGGGAAACACACATGAGATAGTGGGCGGAGACTGGCCAAGTGAACAAGAGTCTGAACCGGAGACACCATAAGCAGGGAAAGACAAGGGTTGGGCTATTGAAGAATCAGTATCATTTGGAAGACGAGATACAGTGATGACTCGCACATTGTCCCACTGTTCCGAGTTGAAGAGAGAAGGACTGAACCGTATAGTCGATCCATCCATGTTTCCGCTGGGATGGAAAAATAATGACGACTTGATCGTTTGCGATAGTGTCAGTGCAAGGTGGAGCTCAGAATCGCGGAGGATTAATATTAAGTACTCGTTGCGTATTACGTAAGACTACCACATCTCGTTTGACCCATTTTTCTTTGTCCCTTCTGACTATTATTAGGAGAAGCCCAAAGACTTCTCTTCCAGGACCCCTGCCAGCTCTGGGGTAGGCGGTATCCCGGGTCACTGATTTTGAGGCCGATTTTGCAAAAACAATCAATGATAAAATCTGTTGAAAATCGGTTATAGTTGCACAACGGCCACAACCAGAGAAAGGATAGAGTGTGATCGGAGCTCAAGCAAACACGTGAGGAGAATGCAGGGAACTTCGGTACATCCCGAGAAACTGTAGGATACGGTAAGTAAGCGATGAGCATCAGAACCCCCAATTCCACCAAAATCTGCTCCAAACTCTATAAAAATGAAATCTCCTAGCGGATGAAACTCCCTTGATTCAGATGCACCATGGACTTGAGAAATAGCACCCAGGAGGCTTGAGGAGTTCCCAGAGTCGTTTTCGTCGTCGCGGCTAACTCCGTGCCGTGGGATGTTGCCTTTTATTGTAATAAATGTTTCGGGACCCAGGGATATCGCCTCACGGAGGGCTCGCAGGGTCTTTCTGTTCCTCTGCTTATTCGTTAGCCAAATAATTCTTGAAAGCTCTTTGCTTATGTAAACCATGCTTCTTCGGCTTTCTCCGCCTACATTGTTCAACAGATAGAGGGTCAGGACTTGGCAAGGAAAGCTAGCCGTAGCTTATGTTCAGTTCATGATCTGATGCATTGGTGACTCTAGTTTTACCCACCCTTCCGCAGACAACCTTTCCATAGACACTCTGGGCCGCTGGCCACCAGCATTGTGTGAGTGCAATCAATACCACGACGTCCCGCCGCTCTGAAATCCAGACACCCTATTATCTAGTTCTCAATGGGAATGTCCCTCGCAATATCCGAGATACCCCCTGAAATCTGGTTGCGTGTCCTTCGTGCAGTGACCGAAAGTCCAAACGAATTCTTCACACTTTTTTCGGACTCTGTATCTTCCGCGGATTCCCACCCTTGTTTCGATGGTAGAACCCTAGATCTCGAATCATTCAAACAGAGTCTTCGAGGACACATGATGATGAAGAAATCTGTGATATCCACGTGTCGCTCTTGGTATCACCTTGCGTTCCCATTTCTATTTGAAGTGGTCATCATCAATGACGATGTTTCTTCGGCATTGCTCCTCGATACACTTGCCAAAAGTAAATCGAACCCCGGGAGATACATCAAATACTTGTACTGTGGGAAGCTCGACTATTTGTCATCTATTTCCCTCTGGTGCCCAAATTTGGCGGTACTGAACATGTCCATCCCGCGACATTATGTTCGTCCACGCGTACCGTTACCACAATTACTATCAACCCTAACGTCGTTCACCTACTGCGAATACTTGGCTCAATCCGATGAGATGTTTCGGTTGCTGTCCAGCGTCTCCAATATACACCGCCTCGAGCTATGCGTTAGGGTGGCACCCCGTCGACATTCATTTGGGTCTCGAACGCTGGTGTTTCCTCACCTCCGCTCGCTGACCTTGCGTAACCAAAATTCGCGTTGTGGGGAAAGCTGCGAGCTCATAGCGGAAAAATGGCACATGCCCAATCTCCGCTCTATTTATGGTATCGGAGAGCTCTCCCAGTGGCCACAATGTTTTGACGCGCCCTCCGTGACGGCACTAACATATACTACCTCATTCTACTCTCCGAGTGTCCTTTCCGCGTGTCCAAAGCTTGAAGAGGTCACATTTCGTTCTCGGGACATCGTGTGGATGCCGGGGCCTGTACCTTCCAGACGTGTCAATCTTTTCTGCTTCACCATCGAGACTCTTCATGACCACTTTGTTTCTCTCAACAACCCAGTCACATACCCCAGATTGCAAGTCATCAGCATATTCAATCGTTATGCGCCTGACACCAGTGTCGTGCCGCGCACCCCCGAACAATGGAACAATAAGCGGGATTGGACCTTCTGGAGCTATTGGTACCGGAGGTGGGGATCGCGTAACGTTCGCCTAGAAGACGGGCTTGGGGCCATTATCATCCCTCCTGTGCACACAATATTCGGGACAACCACTGATGATGACTATAATAATTGGTACTATGCAGCGACCATGGGCAACAATTTCTTCGAGTCGATATACGATCCCCCTTATGAAGAGTGGTGAATTCTTCAGCAATAGGAACCGCAATGAGGTGTTGTAGGAAATTGGTGGGAAACAAGATGGAACTGATCATGAATTTTCTTAACCATATGGTGGGGGGATTGTTCCCTACCTCCGGCCAGCCATATTTTCAAGATACCTGTCCTCCCAAATATTTGGGAGATCTCGGGTATGGCAGCATTTATTTTCAACTTGATCCAGAAATCAAGTGCTTAACATTTGTTAAAATCTTGTACATTCAAATCTGTTTGGGTTTTTGTGCACTGTGATTTCCTATGTTAACTCACTCTGTTGTATTTTCCACGGCAACAAGCCTCAGAATACATCCATAGCACCGGGGAGAAGTCCACCTGATGTAATTGTGGGAATTGCACTCGGTGTCGGTGGACGGGGTATTTACACAATGTATGTACCATAAATATATAAGGGTTTGGGGGCGATAGATCGCCGAGGAAGACAATGCGGGCCTAACTGTAAGCACCGATAAGCGCGCCACATTGTCGGCTGCCCTCCGAGTCGGCTGCTATCGCCGATGGCCCGTCGGTGCCTCCGATGTGCTCCGTCGGCGCCTCCGACACTTGGTCGGTGCCTCCGGAGCTGGGGTTGATCAGACTCGGCTGTGGACTGCTTCCGCCAACAGCATTGTGTATGCAGGGCCTGCGGACCTCAAGGAGCTTACAGTACTAGGATCTTGGGCCCAATTTACAACTGAAGTCACTTTCATTGATTGTGCTAAATAGAAGTATAAGGAGACCCAGCTTCTCCTGCCTCAGATGGTTACGTAATAGGTCAGGCGACCAGTTATGCTCACTGTAAGGCCAGTGACACAGCTTAAGGTGGCAAGCACATTATATGATATATGAGTATGCAATCTACATAGGCCTGTACATTGCAGTCCTTTTCAAGTCCATTGGTGTGCATAAGTGAGAAATCACATGCACTTGATTCTATTCACAACCAATTTCTGGAATTTGAGTGGGAGAACAAGCTGCTGCAACCAAAATATGATAAGTTGATTAGGCCTTGCCATGAATTCTTCTGCCAAATGGAGCAACATGCTCGGGCACAGCATTCGGCTGGGTCCGAATTCAGTTGGACCCGACGTTATATAAACGCAACCCAGTTGAAAGCACTAGTGACCAACGACAAACACCAGGATGTCTGTCACTCTTGACAGTCTTCCAGATAGGGTCGTGGCAGGTAGCCCATACTATTGCCCCGACGCCAGGGCTCGTCCTGATCTGACTCGAACCTATTACATACTTAGAGCTGGTCGCGTCTATTCTGGCTTCGGAGCCTGCCCAGCGTCTCACTCTCATCACATCTCTTGATGCTCGAGTAAGGACTGCAGCCCTTACACAGCTTTTTGATACTGCCGTGCTCCCGGATGATGCTCGTCTTGTGGATCCAATCAAAGCTTCGCTACTTCCCAGTGTGGGATGTGTCTCTGCGCTCTTGCTCAATGCGGAGCGATATGGGCCCTTCGTACGAAGGCTCTCCATCTCCGACCCGTTATTCTTCGCAAGCGTTGACAAACCGCCCAATACACTTCTTCAGTTCGATACTGAAGATGTCGGGCGCGATGAGAAGATTCCAACAAATGCCAGCGGTGTTGGACCTCTCCCCGCATTCGTTTTGAGTCGTGTGATTAGTGCGTGTGTGAATCTCGAGGAGTTTGTGTGGCTTTCTAGTACTTCTCCGCCTGACGGCATATGCGAGGTTAGGCTCAAGGTCCGTCTCTTGATGAATAAAATCTAATGGATTCCGTAGATACTGGGGTCATGTAATACTAAACTGGTCTCATGCTCATTTACACCTCCATCTATGCTTCTCTCACACACATCTCCTGCGCGACTTGTCCTGCCTCGCTGGGATGCCCCAAGCCTTCCACATCTTTCGGCGCTTCCCCTATCGTCCCTTCGTATCAACCGACTCTCGCAACAAGGGGCGCGGTCTCTGTCTGTTCTGTTTGCGAAAATTAGCGAGTACTCAAATCTCGAAGACATATCATTAGACTTCTTGTGGCTCGATGACCAACTTTGCGACAGCCTCGTCTTGGCAGGCAGGAAGCTCAAAAGGCTTCAACTCGCGACGTCGGGTACAAAACTCACTGACAGAGGCATCATCACGATTCTTGAAGGCTGTGATGCTTTAGAAGAATTGTCCCTTGCCGATGTCCAAGGTCCGTTCTTTCAAAGCAACTTATACTGAGGACTACAGAATTTCACATTCCTACTGCGCGGCAGGTCGATTGTCCCGTTCCCTATGGTCTAAGATTACCGGCTTACCACCTTCATTGCACACACTTCGAGTCTCCTTCAGTGAGGCTGGCCCACATCACTCATGGACCACTGATCATTTGGTTTCAATCTCGGCTTTGTCAATGGATACTATCACCCGGTTATCCATTGTTCGGTCTATCCACCCTTACGATACCCACCTCGACGATGTCGCGGCCCTGAAACCCGTCCCTCGCGACGTTCTAGACAAGCTGAGAGATTCCAACTCCGTGAGAATTCTTGAATGCGACTGGTGGGCATGGAGGCCGTTCGATCTGAAGGAAGTTCTTGAGGATAATCCAGATCTGGAAGAGGTGTCAATCACGTTTGACGCGCCGTTTTCAAAACTCTTCGCATTGGGTAATGTCTTCGCCAATATGCTGCAGCTTCGAAGACTCCGGGTGTCCATTACGCCACGTTATGCACCTGGCGTCCCCACTGGCGCGTCACTATTGTTGCATCAACAGCAACAGCCTTTGACGGGTTCAATGAGTCTCACCACACTAGGTTCATCTCCTGTCACTGTGACCCATGGGTTTGGCAACAGAAATGAGAGTAGTCCTCTTTCAAAATCATCGACACTGTCTCTTCCTGCATCATCGAACTCAGGTCAGCCACTTCAGACACCTCCACAGACCCCGTCAGATCTGTCCATTCCCCTTGGTTCATCCCTCCCCTCGACTTCCCCGCTCACAAGCATTACTGCACTACCCCCCCCTACGCCGGCGATTCTAACGGACCCTTCACTGCCCCCTGCGCGTGATGTCCTTAAGTTCGCCAGGCGTTGTCCGAAACTTGAACGGATTGATTGGTATGGTCGGCATGCACGTGGGTCCTGGCTTGTGCATCGTGATCCTTTCCCCGTCAGCTCGAGTTTGAATAGTGTCAGGCTCGACTTCATCCCACCACCTATCGCATCGCCTGATGTTCTTGACCGTACTGCGCGCGAGCGTGATGCACAGATGTGGGGATGGACACCCACTATTCCCCGATTAGGCCATGAGTGGAGTCGAAGTGCTGCGGAGGCCCATACTCTGACTGTTGAAAACGAGAAGGAAGCGGCAAGTTCTGCAGTTGTCGCTGCTATCGCTGAGTCCACCACTGCCAACACTCCCATCGCCTCAGCTACAGCTGCGACAACTTCCATGCCCACGTCAGGATCACAATCATCTCCTCGGAAGAAACCTCCAGCGCTCACTCCCATCAGTACGTCTTCTTCTTCTACAGCTGCCTGTGGTGGAGGGTCTGGCTCGAATTTAGGTCGACGTAAGCAATCTGGGAGCAGTGTCAGCACGTTATCACCAACTAGAAATACTGGTACCTCACCTTCTGCTTCGCGTAGTGGTGAGGCTAAGCGAGGTGATGGCAAAGACAAGCCAAACGGTACTGCTTCTTCCACTTCGATGTCTAGTGGGACTGTGTCTGCAGTCTCTGGTGTCCCACTTAAACCAGATCGCAAATACTATAAGACGGATGCCGTGCGATCCAAGAGTAGCGCCAACCCTGGTGCTGGTGGTACGAAGAATAACGGTAACGTAAGTGGTAATGGTGCTGGAAATGGAACTGGGTCAAAAAAGCTGTCTATGCCTGGCGTTGGTTCCATTGCATCACGAAATCGTACTCGGAAAACTTCGACTGATGTTAATGTTGGACGTGATGCGAGTGGCGCCGGCAGTCGTGGGGGACCGCGTAGAGAAAGCAAGGTCTCGACTTGAAGCATTCGTCTTGAGCCACGAGCTCTATTTCCATTCCACGATCCGGTTTCGAACCTGATACTATCCAATCCTCAAAACTCTCGGTTCGGCTCGCCTACCGTATTCGTGCAATTCAAAGTTCCTCTTGTCTTCCTGCCAATTGTAGCTTTCCTACAATTCTCGTCCACTTGATATCCCGTCATTTTCTTGTTCCCCGTGTATGGCTGTCGCCCCATTAAGACCTTGTGACACTGTAAAGATAATCGAAAAGTTCAATATAGTCATCCATTGTTCTTGCATCAGAAGTCGTAGATCATGAATAACATGATCCTCAGGCATCTTGGAGGTCTCTATCATCTGGGATATGTGTTGTTGGTAGTTAATGTGGTAGTATTTCGGATGTATTGGTCCTTGCATCAACCAATTGGACAACCCCTAGGAACCATCTTCATCACCCTCTGATGAATATTTGTCATCCACTATGGTACTTGGCTCACTCACCCCTCTGGGTGTTTCCAGAGCCCAAATCTAAGTGCTCAGTCGAGGTAGAGGCTGATCAGCCACTTATCCCACATGAAACTCACCAAAACTAGTGTAATTACTCTGGATCTCATCGATTTTCCCTGATGTGGTCCTCTCCATGTGCACCCTTCAAACATTTTCCTTGTGAAATTTTTGGAGTAGCCTTCTCAGGCTGAGGTTGAGAGATCACATCCAGGAGGTCAAACACAGGGCACAATAACCAATGTTAATTCCAGCTTTCTGGATGAGATAAAGCACCATCAATTAACTCACCATGTTGGCTATTCTTCCAGCCCTGGTCAGCATCCCTTTGACAGATCTCTTCAATCTAGTGGATACAGATTCTGCCCTATTGGTTTCATCAGCTAAAGAAAGAGTGGTCACAACTTAGTACAGGAAAACTTGCACCTCTTCCCTGTGTTATGTTTAACGATAACTATACCTCTCGTATTCGCAGCCAAGTAACATGGATATGGACCAGATAAAACCATCGAAAACTGATCAAATTTGTTTGACGGGCAAACTTTCCGCCGCAGAAGGTTCTCGGAATCGTCTGCAGCTATGCGACCTTTCAATTTCATTAATACTGATATGGGCCAGCTTTATCCTCCCTGTCATGGCTGTCGGCTCTGGAGACACGCTGAGGAGCAAGCCATGTGTACTGGCCTCGAGACTGCGCATGCATAGATGCGTGACCCTTGAGATGTTCGCTTTTCCATTCACATGCAGCATCGATGCGGTCCAACTTTCGCGTCGACCACACTAATTATTATGCCCACTCTTAAAAATCCAATTCATATGGTTGGCAAACGGCGCCCACAAATGATCGTAGGATTCTTTTCACTCTACATCCTATCTATTCAGAGCTGTGGTGATCAGTGGAGTCGAGAGAAAGGTTGCGTTGTACTGCAAAAAAAAAGTACTGTACACAAAGTTGCTGGATTCAAAAACCATATTCTGTACACACTAATTCGAATCCTGGGGTTTACGCTCTTGAGCCAAAATTTGGATCAAAGTGTCAATTACACTCTGCTCCAAAGAAATGTAAGACCCTAGACCGAGTGTGTTGATCGATTTGGAATTGTCGATACGATAATGGTCGAACTACGTTTTCGTGAAGTCAGCCAGTAATCCATGTTGAATGATGAGGGGAGGGGGGAACTGCTCCACACCTTTTGAGAGGGACCGGTGGATGGAGACAAAGTTGGAAAATGCTTCTTCACGATCTCGGCAATCTAAGGGGAACATGCGTTCGGAAAGCAGTCGATTTACCGGTTTTTCAGGGAATGCAAACAGAAGATGAAACAGGACTAACGTCGGAATTGTAGTAGGGGCCAGCATACAGGAGGAAGCGCTGGCCGTCCACCTCTTTCTTGGATAGCGCCAAGACATGGGCTCTAGCCACGTCCCTTACATCCGCCCATTGAGGTCCAACGATTGGCATGTGCTCTGCTCCTTGGGCATTCGCAATACTCCAGATAACTCCATTGGAATAATTGAGAGAACCCGCCCCCTTTTCGAGAGGGAGAATGGAAGGGCCAAATATGTAGGTGGGCAGGCAGACCGTAAGACCAAAGTGGGCATCAGGGCGGCTGGCGATCTCCCAGGCAGCTTTTTCAGCGAGGAGTTTTGCGACCATGTAAGGGACCCATGGGCGAAGCAGGGGGACACAGTTAGGGAGTGAGAGGTCGGTGTTTATGGCATCTTCGCGAGTCAGGGGATTGAAATCGGCCTAGTAGGAGAGGAATAATTATGTACGCTCTATGGAGTGTAGATTGGAAGGCGTACTTCTGTATGAGTATAATCGGGACGCCAGCCTTTACTGGGATCAACGCAGGAGGCAAATGTAGATGTAACGACGACCTTGCGCACGGAAGGCTCGTGTAATGCTGTTTCGAGTGCAGATGTCGTACCAGCAATTGCAGGCTGCAAAATGTCCGTTTCTATATCATTCTGCTGGGTGGAAATGGGTGCAGCGACGTGGGCGAGATGCGTGGCACCTGGATAGCTCGAAGGGATTTATACTAAGGAACAGGGCGACCAGCAAGACACACACCTTTTATAGCCTCATCGAAAGCGCCTGGAGTCGTAATATCCTCGACCACGACGATCTGAACAGTGTGCGTCCTGTTATCATCAGGATGGATGAAAATACCTGCGATTCCACTTACCTCGAGCAAACCCTGATCGACCTGACGCGGATAATGCTTAAAAATGGGGGTTGCCTTGTCTAGGGATCGGACAGTCCCACGAACGCGCGGTGGATTAGGCAGAGCCAGGAGCTGGTCGACAACGTGTTGTGCGAGATGACCATTCGCCCCCGTGACAAGAATAAGGTCGGTAGGTAAGAAAGACATGATGGCTGACTGGGGTTAGGAGCGCAAGAGCTCAGGTTTTGTAGTGCTTATATTGTAGATCGCGGCTTGTACAATATGTATTGATATCGAAATGACTCCCCGAGGATAGCCGTCGGCCGCGCAAGCCCCAATCCCTGCGGCAGCCCACCAGTCTGGTATGGTGTACACGAATGGTTTGTATCGATCTGTTTGCATAGTCTAGAACACTGGAGCTCATCACGAGATCTAGCTATGACAAGCAAAGCCAGTCGAAATGGATACTTTCCACATTCACGAGAGGCGTTTTGAAAGAAGCAACATGCACAGTAGGCCTGCTCAATCCTACAAGGTCACCAGAATACTGTATGGGCATTTTTAGAATTGAGCAGGGGGAATCGAGGTCAGCAGCGTTGGTGACCGTGATTCTGGGTTGCGTGGGAATGTGACTGAGCTTCAACAGAAATAAGGGCCTGTCAAGGACCCTTGGATTGCGTGGATTGATTCGGCCATGGGAACATCCCATGAAGTGTCGGGACTGGGAAGCGCGTACACGCCACTGAGAACAATGGCAGGAAGCTCCAGACCCTGCTTAACCTCGGGAGGATATTGTACAGTATTGCATCGGCCCCGTGTTAGATTTAGGAAATAATATCCTAGTGCTTGTCGTTCGTTTAATTTGAAGCGTTTCACAGACCAAGTAGTTTCTTCGCACAGGACAAACAAAGGAGGGAATGCATATTTGCAGACTCTGCCCGGGAGCGAGAGAAATCGGCACAACAAACAACGTAGTTCAAATATATAAGTAAGCATGGCAGAAGTTTGCATACGCCAAAGTATAAGAAGTTTCAGGCGGTTGTAATCCCAGTTGGCAATTCCTCAAGTTCAGCACCAAAACAATACTAATGTCTGAAACCAATCGGAAAAGGAATGGGCGCTAGTGTAGTTGCGCGAAAGGAATACTCGGACTGGGGGAGAGGACGTTTGGGAGCGATCTCCCTCAAGTTGGCATCTTGTGAGAGTGACTGAGTTCACTGACGTGCTTCGGCAAATGCCGTGTCTACATGAATCGATTCTCTTTCCTAGACTATCCACTGACTATCCTCTTTCTGGTCTCCATGGCCTTGATATCATCTGCCGCCCCTCACAAATATTGGATCCACCATAGTCTAGACTGCTCCTCCTTAGACTAGCCCCGAACAACCATTGTGGTTTACTTTCCAGCGTTTGCTGACTAGTACTATTAAATTGCTCACTTCTTCAAGTACTAGTACTGTATGTATGCATGAATGCTGAAACCAATAGGCAGAGCGGGAAATGAGCATATCGCCAACATTCCAATCAGTCGGCTTGCATTTCAAGTTCATCTGTCCTGTATGACTATCGTCGAACATGGATATGATAACGTGGTGAAAATCCGAGAACGTGCAGGAGATCGGATCAGCAGTCCACCGATGATGGGGAAAATGGGAAAATTTTCCGGAATTCTAATCCGATCTGGTCTGTTGGAGCGAGCGGATACGGAAGTGGCCGGGTACGGTAAGCGCGACCCCTGTGAGGCTATGCCGACGACCTCGCCAATCGTCAATCCGCCAATCTAGCTAAATCCTGTAGCCGAGTTTCACTGGCTATCCTTTACCTCTTGTTTGCTGGCACCACCGGCAGTCGGACATCTCTTTTCTTTTTTTCAGTCTATTTTCATGTGTTTTTTACTCTCCTGTAAATACTATAAAAGACGGGTTTAGGCCTGCAGAATATCAAGGACCTTCTCTGTTCTTCCCGTCATGGCCTCTATTCACCCGAGCATTTAAAGCTCGCTGATCTCTCGAATTCGTCCTCACCCGCTTAGTAATCAGGGGGAGTCCGCGCTCGAATTCCGTAACTCTCAATATGGTCCACTGTCAGGCAATCTATCGGGAGGAAATGGGGTGCGTGACATCGTGATGACACCCATGGCTTTTCTTGGCTGTCCATAATTCCTGCAATTAAACGGTTCCCATATTCTGCATCCGGGAAGATTCGTCCTGATCATCCCGATATATCTTCGTCTTGTTTTCTGCGGCATATTTTGGTTGTTCGTTGCTCTTCGCGATTGCGTGTATACATTTTTACTTCCGAATTCATCATTCGGTGTCCCGAACTCCATATGTCGTTATGCCAATGGAAGGTGGCTATGATGATAAGGAGCAGTATGAATATGCATAAAGAATCTAGTGAAAATCCCTATGTGCAGAATTTCTGTTTGTTCTCGCTTCCCCCTGCGATCTCAAGCGATCTAAGCGGCCTCTCTGAGAAAATCTCTCCCCTGCCCTATGTCAGATGTCTTATACCTGGCGACGTCTCCAATCCATGGTCTCACTCACGGCTGGCCCCCTTTCACGCCGCCTCGACGCAGCGCACCTCCTTTACGATGTCATTTCTGCAATGTCTGCTTCGTTAGTTATGATCTAGACTATTACGCCCAATCAACCCTACGATCTGCGAGAACCTAATTCCAGCTCTTGCGGAAAGCAATGGTCTCCTATCGAATGTATATCGGAATGCATCATGCAGCAATAGCCATCGTCCTGCATGTGTTCATTTCTATAGAGAACGGTAGGACGAGATCCTGGCCGTCGGCGACATTGCGTCGAACGGGGCCTATTCCCGGCCAGTACACTTGAGGAGAAAATGTCTCCTAGTAGAAGGGGACCTCCATGCCGCCTGTGACAAATGTCTCACGCCACTCACGCGTTGTTTGCAACGGGGCTATTATCTGACGGCCACGTCAGTTGCTAGCAAGGAAGAGTTCTGCGAATCTGATCCGCCTGATTTCGGGCGTACAGTAGTACCCGTTAGACGTAGGCATGTCTCATTATTCTATCCTATCCTAGAGCACAAATCAATAAGAGACATTGCACAAAGACGGATCCGAAGCTACGGCCGAATGGGTATGGTCTGTTTCTGCCTGATCATATCTGGTGAGTTTGGTGTATTTGAACTGTCCTGTCATATTCTAATTCACGATAAAAAATGAAAGAAATAGATACCTTGGTGTCATGGTTCAATTCTCCCCAGGGCAATAAGGGCTTCCTTGAGAATTGTGCTTCGTCAGTCGTCTCCAAACATAGATGTCTATGTGGGATACATGCGATAACAACGTACCTCTGCAGCCCGGGCCTTGGCCGTCTTCAGCCTGGGGCCCGAACCGAACCCTAGGGGTTCTCCATCCACTGCGGGGCGAAAAAGATGGAAAAGATGTAAGGTTAGTGCTTCTATCAGCATCCATGAGAAAATGCTGACGGACCAACGGCAGTCACCCGCCACAGTGGGCATTTGTTTTGTTGGCTTACTTCCACCACTTCTTCCTATATTAAAAAACACCACATCAATCGGAGGGGATGTCAATGGGAAATATTTCTGGTGAGAGCGCCATGCCCATACCCTCCACGTAAGCTGGCGCTTACTGCCTTGTAAGCTGAGTATCATACGATTCAGGTCACAGGTACTGCCAAATTCAAGTGATACCACGTACAAATTGTGAAGGGCGCGGACATGGCCTCCGGCGGAAATGACGACTGATGGTGAGTAATTGTTCTGTGAATCAGAAGCCTTCGATATCGAGCCTCGAAGGGACTCACCAGCATTAGAAGAAGACATCTTGGAGGATATTCGAATACTGGGGAGAGAGGGCTGCAGATGTGATGTCGGGGTCGATGAGAAAGAAAGAGGTCGACTTCACTCCTTTTTATGCCCCTTTCATTTCAAACAACCTCCTACCCTGGAGGTTTCTCAGAGGTTTTGACGTGTGGTGTATCCTTGCAACTACATGCACCCCACCCCGAAGCCTCGAGTGGCCACACCTTGATGTGGTACATTGTATTCACGTAGATTTGAATTGTGGTAATATCATTCAACAAGATCGAACATGAGGCAGGGGCCACAATTATATTGTGGCAATTTTTTCCCTGTCGCCTTCGCTCTTTGGGTTAGTAGCCCACTTATGGAAAGAATGCATCTAGATGGACTACGTATTCATGGAACATATCTTTCTGAACCTTGCTTTCGGCATGCCCTCCTGGACGACCCTAGATCCGGAGATGAGGCCCTAACACCTCCGTGATTGTAGTACAATCAGAATGACATGTGACAGGTCAAGCTAACGACACTGGGCGAGGGAATTTAGATACTATAGACCCTTACAATGTCCTGTATGTATGAATGAGCGTCAGTGGTTGAGGGGACGAGGGAAATAGACCCGATTTCGAATTTTCATGGCTTCGCCGTCTAAGAGAAACTGTCTTCTGGAGGGGACGTCCAGTTCGTATCGCCGTAATGCACCGCATTAGGCAATACGGGTTATCCGAGTATGGTGCCTTCGACTGTCGCCGTATTTTCAGATCAAGTGGACCCAGGAATGTGCAAGGCCGCAGCATACTGAATTATTGCCTAATGAGTCATATCGTCAAGAGGTGAACAATAGATCTATTGGTTTTCCAGCACGTACCATCATCTCAAAGCACCAAAGTCGATCGCATCGAGAATCCACACGTGATAGGTGTGATCACCTAATATCAACACGTGCGATGCGTCATGCTCACGGTCTGATATAGACCAGAGATGATACGGGGCAGCGTTAATCCCATCCATACTCAACCTCTGCGCTGCCGATGAATGCCATGGGAGAGGTTCACACAGAGAGCCGATGCACCCAGTACTGTGAGAACCAGAGACAGAATTACAAAACCCACCCATGTAAAGGTATGTCCAACTGCGCATACTAGTGTAACCCTTATTTCCTAGGCGCTTTGGGTATTGAATATAAGTGGCAGTCGTCAACGAGGGTTTCACATACGATTGTTACCAATGAAACGGATCGATGTGGCCGAACAAATGAAGAGGTTCCCGACGTCTCTGTCAACAAATCTATGGTGCCCTCCGACGCCAGTTGGTATCCATAAGTAAGAACCTTGGCAAATTCAGTGGGAGGCAAAAGCGGAGGTCTTGTTCAATGATGAGGGGTCAATGTCACGAAGAACCCCCTTGGCCTAGCTCATTCGTTGAATACAGAGGGTTTATGAAGCTCAGCACACAGTGGTGATGAGGATGCAGAGGAATAGTATTCGGGTCCCAAGTAGAACTGAAGTCACAGCAGAGAAAGCGACTAGGAAGAAATAAAGAGAGCGAATATTTGAACGATGATGTTGAACGATATGGTGCCCTCCAGCCCTCTTAGCACGTATGGCCTTAGGGAGGCCCCCAGTGCGAGCACGGAGCTAAGCACGTATGGTGGCAAGGAATTAAAAGATAAACTCCCAGATAAAGATATTCTTTAGATAAGAGGTATATCGAGGAAGCTGCGTAGAACTGGCGTCGCTCGCGTAATCATTCCGGATGCGGTGGGGAGCCAAGAATTGACCCGGACTGTGACCATCGAGTGAACCTGCGCCATTATGAGGCCAAGGCTCATAATCAAGGAGGATGGAAAAGCAATCATGATAGGAATACTAGCCTATGGAGGGCGAGTCGTGGCGAATGATGGGTATAAACTGTACAGTTTCAAAGCGGCAAATCCCGAAGCCTCCTGAAACCTTACTTGTCTGCTCCCCCAGTGCGTACATTTCCTCACGACCGAATGCAATATTTTTAACAGGCAATCCCTCATGTAGCTCCCCCAAGACTCTCGCCGCCCCTCGACATGGCCGCCGTCAAGACCCTCCCAGCAGACGTTTCTCGCAGCGCAGCTGAGAGCGTCAAGCTCTTTGGTAAATGGGAGACACAAGAGTGAGTGGCTAGGGATCTTTTGCACATTTCAGAGGGGGGCAGAGGCACCGTGGCTTACCTTAAATATTCACCGCATAGTATCGAGGTCAAGGATATTTCTTTGACCGATTACATTCAAACTCGCCATGCTGTCTATGTACCACATACCGCTGGCCGATACGCCAAAAAACAGTTCAAAAAGGCGCAAATGCCTATTGTCGAGCGGCTTGTCGACAGGTATTATCTCTTTTCGCGGGTCTCCGGATGAGCGGGATTTTGAATATCTGTTCATCGTCCTAGCTTGATGATGCACGGTCGCAACAATGGGAAGAAGCTCATGGCCGTCCGGATTGTCGCGCACGCATTTGAAATCATCCATCTCCTCACCGACCAGAACCCTATCCAGGTTCTTGTCGACGCCATTGTCAACACTGGACCACGCGAAGACAGCACTCGCATTGGGTCCCAGGGGACTGTCAGGCGTCAAGCCGTCGATGTCTCTCCCCTTCGACGGGTCAACCAGTCCGTCTCCCTCATCACCATTGGCGTACGCCTAGCTTCCTCCATTGTGGAATGTTCCTGCTCTAATGTTTATCACTCTGTGGATGTGTATGTTTAGACTCGTGAAAGCGCATTCCGCAACGTCAAGTCCGTAGCAGAGTGTCTCGCGGACGAACTCATCAACGCCGCAAAGGGATCATCCAACTCGTACGCTATCAAGGTCTGCATATTTTATTCCCTGTTCCCCCCCGGTCTGTTATTCATCCTCTCCCTCGCGATAAACAGAAAAAGGATGAGCTCGAGCGTGTAGCAAAGTCCAACCGTTAGAGAGTTTGCAAATTTATTTGGTTCTCGACTGGGTTGCCTTCCCTTTTTCTGCGGACGCCGTGGAGGTGGCAGAGTTAGGATTCTATGGGGCCATTTTCCATGCCACTGCATCTTTTTAGTCTATGCAATGAAAAATGTGCCCATGCGATCTTACCCTATCCACTCAAATTCGCTGAAGCCTCATGGGGTACTCTATGTGCCTCAATGGTGGGAACGCATGACACGAAAGTCCAGCCTCGATTAATTATTAATACTTTTCTGGAGGTATTGAGCAAAGAAGCACTCCGATGAAGATGGAGAAGAGCATGCAAATGAATAGACCACAAATCCACACTGTACCCAATGACAAACGCATGGTTTACTTGCCAACATCCAGCAACTTCACCTCTGAAGACAAGCGAAAACAAGGAGGGAGTCAGCAATGCCCATGATATGTATTCTAGCACTTGACGCGTACCAAAGAAAAGTGTCGAATTTGCTGGGATATCCTGTACAAAAATAAAACAGGCTCGTGATACCTCGATTTCTCGCATATGAACGGCAACGAACCTTCGAATTGCGTTTCCCGTAACCCATGTGAGGTGGAACCTCAAGACGTCGCTCACCACCGACTTGCATGCCCACAAGACCCTCATCCCATCCTTTGATCACTTCTCCTGCGCCAAGAGTAAATTTGAACTAGAGTACGTGTTATCGTGTAGCATAACCTGAGTTCCATTGGGAGGCAGACGTACCGGTTTGCCGTTGGTGTTCTTATCGATGATCTTGCCGTTAGCGAGTTTGAGGATGTACCTCATCGATAGCGTTTTTCCCTTTTTGGCGGCGATTCCAGTACCAGGAGTAGGATCCGTGATCTTTACTCCGCCGGGAGTAGTGAACGATTTCTGGTACTTTGCGTAAATCTCCGAACGATCCAAAAATGGAGGGCGGGATCAACTCACCCCCGCGGCCTTCTTTTTAAGCTCCTCTGGCTTATCGCTCTTTCCCTGAGCCGCCGGCGGTTGCTCCGAGTCTTTTCCCTTCTCGGGCTCCTTCCCTTTGTCCTTCTTCAGCTTTTCCTTCTTCTCCCCGTCCTTAGCTTTCTTACTGGACTCTGGGGCTACGGATGAGACGGGGACAGCTGCGCCACTGTCAGCCTTGATCTTCTTGGCTACCTTGGGGGTACCCTCGGGACCAGATTCGATTTCATCCGCAGAGCGCTTCTTCTTCTTGTCTTTTTTCTCCTTTTTAGACTCCGATTTCGCAGGACTTGTTTTGGCCTGTTCCTCTTCCTCCTTGCGGATGAGCTGTTCGAGGAAGCTAAAGGACGACGTATCATTAGGGCGCGCCTGACCCAGACAGAATTGAGAATATGCCATACGCATTTCGTTCCTCGTCTTCCATTGCTTCGATGTCGCTGTCGCCGAATTCACCAATCTCATCGTCAGATGGGGGCTGGTCGAAACCCTCGTCCTGTACTATATGGTTGCATAGTTGAAAGCACGAGACCGAGTTACAGTGTTAACGGGAGTAGAATAATCGGCTAGTTGAAACATACCAATAATGTTACCAGAGATATAGATAGGGCTTGATAAAAATGATAGATTCAATAAGAAATAGCAATGTGGAGAAAGCCATGGAGACACTCACTTTTCGCCGGTTGATTCAAACACCACTTTCTCTCCCTCGGAAATAACTAATCCCAATGGCTGGGCTTCGACCTACGAAAAGAGGCATGACATAGGAGATAAGAACAATAAGCTGGATCGTATGACGAGATAAAATGTCGAAGCACGCGCACTAGACCAGGGATGAAGTTGGCAAGCACAACGGTTTGAATGTCCTCGTCCTCCTCGTCCTTTTCTTTTTGGGCATCTTCGTCTTCGTCCTCGCTATCGCTCCCTTGGGCATTATGACCACGATAGATATATGCTTTTAGACTTGACCGCTTGTTATCTGCAAGAACGTCTCCGAGGACGGCCTGGCTAAGCCTTAGGTCTGCTTGAGCGACAAGCTCATTCTTTTTCCCAGGATTGATAAGGAACGAGCTGTATGGAGGATAAGGTCATGTCTTTCCGCAGAGATGAAGGATGAAGAGCATACACGATTGCGATAGCTGCCATTATTGTTGTCGAGAAATATTTACGGTTTGAGAGCGGGAATTGCCGCTCCCACGTGGTTCCGCCCAAAGAAACAAAAGACAAAGAACTAAAAACTAGGCCATAATTGTGGGCAAGAAGTCCCCGACAACTGTCAAAAAACAACTACTGTTCGGCAGTTTCATTGTGGGCCTGAGAACCATTACTGTAAGATGGATATTCATTAGACATAACTGTCATACAGATACTGTCCCAAAAAAGCCGATCGGATGGCTGTTCGGGGATTGAGCTCCATCCGTTGAGAATAACACACTGCACTATTTCGCAATTTAGTCATGAATGGCAAGGTGTTTTCTTCTTGGCATTTGCCAACCGAATCTCCGGCGTGGAGTATGAAATCCTTGACAAGACGTCCAATTCATGCGCAAGGCTGTAGACAGAGGACATGTCATAGCTCAAGACGCCTCGACTTCCGGTTCTGCTGAAAAACTGGGGATACTGTACTACTGATAGATCAATCAGGAAATCAATCTCATCTCTGTAGGTACATGATTGCAAACGCCGATCATCTGCCCCTGAATTGGTGGCTGAGGCGCCAGATGGTAATGCCCAGATAATGGCTCAATATTGATGCAGTGTTGTTATCCACCCATGGCCGCCTGGGTATTTTTCAGAGCACACTTCCCCTGCTCGATATATAGGTGGGCACCGACGATCCACCACCGAACGTAACGACGTGACTTGGGTGTACCATCCCAATCGAAATTCGGAGTCGGAATGCACACAGTGACTGGTATTGGCAATGCATTCATCAGTGCCTGTCCACCCGCCCAGCCCACCACCCAGCGCCCACCGTCCGCCGCCCAACGTTCACGATCGCAAATAATCTAGGAGGTGGTTGCCACACGTGACGCCATTTGCCACACTTGGTCACCGATGAGAAATTGCGACAAAGTTCGAAAAAGGGAATATAGGGGATCGCTCATCGAGAGAATCAGGAATTATTAATGGGCTCGGGGATGGGATTCCTGATGATGGGTATTACGTTCGGGGGAGAGCCCATCAGGAATCATTGTTGACAGCATTCACCTCGGCTAGCGGTGGTAGTGTTACATGTTTCTGGCAAAGAGGGAAAAACATTATTCCTTCTCTCACCAGTCGCCCGAGCAACCCCCCCAAGTAGTGCAAGCAGACTAATCTTGCTCATTGACCGTACGAAGACTGGGCCACCAGCGTGAACTTGAAGATCCGGGGTATCACCCGGAAGTTTCCGCGGCCAAACGGCCGATCTACAGTCTATCAGCCATTGTCTTCCCTTCTCCACCATCCCTAATGCCTATTCAGCCGTCTCCATCTCCCGCCCACTCTCTTTCCTCGTCATCCATGGTGCCCCGCTCAAAGAAACGGTATCTCTCTTCCATCCCATCTGTATGCCATGCGGCACCCTGACTCCGGAATATTCTTATAGGCGAGCACGTCCATCTCATGAAGAGATCAAAAGGAATCTTGCTGTAGGTGTAGACGGCCGTATGTATCGCTTTCAGGTGCTGAGAGGGCCTCTCTACTCAGATGCTCAGCGATATTCCGAGGCCACTATCACCCACCCTCCCACCTTCTCCCCCACAGTCACGGCCCGGCTCACCAGAGCCACCAGTGAATAAGCGACGACGCGTGGAAGAGCGCCCTGTAGCGCCGAAAGAGGGAAATCTACACCGACAAGCACACCGCCCCCTCCAGCACTTCCACTTCCGCCGCGGCCACCATCCGTTACCGCTGCGGCGCCGCCAACTCCAGCCAGCGCTTTGACCCCTAACCCACCCTCTAAAGAACCTCCCCCGCGCGTCACTACCCCTAGACTTACCCCCTCTCTTACTCAATTATCACCACCATTGCGTCCAAACCCAAGCCGGCCAGCCTATGTCAGGCAGAAACGGATCATGGGTCCACATGAGATGAGTGCAATGGCAGACGAGTATGTCCTTTCTTTTTTTGCATCTAGCATTTTTTTTGGTCTGTGCGCGGAATCAAGTCCCTGAGCGCGCACCCAAATTAGATATGCACTGCGTGCACGCACCCTAAAGCGCTCGGGCGAGGCGCGACTCGCTGGTCGTCGAGATCCTCGTACAACTCTCATTGGCCTTCTCGAGATGACGGAAGGTCTCGTGGAATTTATGTATCAGTTCTGGCTTGGCGACGAAGCTTCGAAGAAGATTCATACTACCGTGTGGCCTACTATGATAGGTTTGGTCAATGCCTGTAGAGGTCGTTGGCGGGATAATGCTGTCACCGAACGACAGCGGGCTGTAATCGGTTTGATGTATGTTCCGACATTCGCTTTTGAGATCTTGTCTTTGGGGACATATCCTCATCATTCCTCTCCTCCTAGCTTTCTCATAGAGGCCTGTGTTTATTCTCGCACCTCCGCTGTCCAATTCGGCCAAATGAGTCGCGTTATGGACGTCGCTGCATCTTCTCCTGCTCCGGGTCCTTCATCTGCCATCGCCCCCCTAAACTCTGCGCACTCTCGGTCCAGCTCCGCCTCGCACCCGACACCACCGACCCTTGTTTCTCCAGAGCCGTCCCCGCATTCTACAGGATCCTCTTCCACTTCTTCTCCTTCTCCAGGTCGTCCGACCCCATCCGCACATGACGTATGGGATGTTGCCCGAAATATCGCACATAGTGCAAAACGATTCAATGAGGGTCATGCTGCGCTTTCTCCAGCTATTCTCTCCAAACTCTTCCCTCTAACGTGGGCGAGGTGTTCCCGAAGTTCACTTACCCTCAGCGAAGGCCATGATGTCTACCCAGAATCATGTTCTAAGCCCGCCCCTCCCGATGCTGCCCCTCTCGCAGACGAGGAAGCAGCCTGGTGCTGGCCACCGACGTCTGGTGAACATATCGTGCATCTTATCGGTTTCGCAAAGAGTTTGATATGGGAATTAGCCCGAGCGGAATTGCCGGATGCACCGTACAGAGGTGCCGCCGGAGTAAACACGCAATATTAGTGTGTAATTCTGGCTGACAAGCCGACTCGTCCCGATGATTTATCATCGTTATTCACACTCTACTGTGGACTCGCCAATGGCATCTATCGAAAGCTTTGGCGTCGTACGTCAGATTTTCGACGTGCCGGTCTGCTGACCCGTTCGCTTCGCGAATCCGGCGCTGCTCAGACCCAAACATGGCGCGGCCCGCCCTCCGCTCATCACCAACTCCCGATAAATCCCACGTGCATCTTCACACCTGACGCACCTGACTCACACACACCAACTGAAAAAACCTGGAGCACGTTGTACCATTCAAAAATGGCAACAGCCTACATCTATTACATTTACTAGAGTTCGCAAGCTTCGGAATTTCGTTTTTCTCTTTGTCGCTTTTCCTCGTTTTGTCGTTTTTTTTTTTTTCCTTCCAGCTGTCTATTCTCATGGAACAACTACCCAGGTACACAGGTTTTTTTTCCGATTCGTTCTATCCCTCACAGTGCCTCCTCATTTTATACTGTCTTGTCTCTTATCCACCGGTCCACCATCATCCGTTGGCGCTCACATCGCAACACCACCCGCTTCACTCACATTGGTTATTCTTTCACATCTCCAATATTTACACTGCCGACCCTCTGCTGTACAAATGCAACCACTACATGCCTAGTCTTCACCGACCGGAACTCCATGGCCTGCACATGCCGAACCCTGCAGGAACTATACTGAATGGTGACCAGCGGTCAGTGGGTGGTGCCGACTGAATAGAAGCATTTCTACTGAATTAGTGCAATTCTATTGAATTGGAGGTTTACCGTTTCTAGCTATAAAGGTCCCCCTAATCTCAAGTGTAATCATCACAGGATCTCAGTTCCCCCCTCCTCTCTGCTAGTTGTAGTGCACATAGAGGAGAACCATCAAGGTACCCTTGCCCTCTGAATCGACGTGCATCTCCCAATTTCCTTTTATGTATCATCTAATCCTAATTTGGCACATAGCATAACCTCGATCTCGAGACAGAAGTCCATGTTGACGAGCGGCACTAATAGCGACGACACCAAAACACCCAATAACGAAACGCCACTCGAGAACGAGAACGAAAACGAAGACTAGAAACATGGCATGGACAGATTGGAAGTGCTTGGTTCACGTGCACGGGTTCACCAACGATCTCCTGCCTCCCAACTGCGATCCAGATCTTCTCCAAACACGGTGAAGTGTACGTCATGCTCATTTTCCTCGCTTTGCCATTCTCCGAGCCGCAAAGGAATATCAGAACACTGGACTTACCGAAACTCTAATTCGTTGCGTAAATCCTCGCGCATGTAGGAAGCTTATATTCGCCTTCAGAACGCGAACGACGGGGAAGAACCATCTCTTCGTGCAATATGCCACGCAAGACCAGGCCAGCGCCGCGCGTGGGAAGTACGGACAAGGATGGCAAGGAGACCCAGTGTATCACAAATCCGTCTATCCCGTGTACGAGATCGTCTCCAGGCGCGCCGCGACCTATCGTTGGGACGGTGTGAGTTCCATCGTTCCGGAGATGCTCCCACCCTCGACAGTACCCGTGGCCCTTGCGAAACCCCATGCGGGGGATCAGCATGGCTCAAACATGGAACGCGATCGGGAGCCCAAGAACAGGGCTCCCGTGCGTGGGAGGCACAGCCCTGGCTCTTCAGCAGTCACGAACGGGAGCCGGATGGCTAACACACAAGCCGAAGAGATCGATCGTCCTTTGAGGCCGCGTGGACGTCAGGAATATTGGGGTAAATGGAAGAATAGGAATGACCGTCATCTGTGGATGGAGGACGAGTCCTACGGCTCTGGTCACCAGCGCGAGATGACCCATGCCAAGGTCAAGCATGAAGCAGCACCACCCAAAACGACTCCCACTTCCAAGTCACTAACGTCGAGAATTGGACATCTGTACTCTGATGAACTCCTTGACGAGGAGTCGAGCGAGAGGACCAGTCATTGCCGACATGATAGCTCGCAGCAGACTGATGGCGATGGCAGTAAGTCTAAAGACTATCACTACCCCCGCCGAGACCATTATAGGGACAAGGAGCACAAGGATCACCACCACCACCATCGGTCGCGTCGCTACCGCTCTTCTCGGTCCTGCTCTCATTCGCGATCTTATTCCTGTGGGGGCTCGCCCTCTCACCGTCGATCCAGATCCCCGTCCACGAAGACGTCGCGCACAGAGTTGCCTCGGGCGAAGGACCAACCTTCTGGCTTGGCAGTTAAACGGTCTCGTATCCAGGTCGGTGTTGAACGTCAAGGTCGTTCGCGTCATCATCACCGCAGCGACAAGGAAGACGTCGATCTTCTCAAAGCGGCCCCTATCGCGCCAACCGTCGTGTCGAAATCTCCGACTGCTGCACCTGTCACACACAGCAAGCCACGTCCGATTCAAGAGAGGCATCTTCTCACGACCAACAGAATGACTCCTCGAATTGGATTCCTGGTCCGACTGTCGAAGAGAGACCCGATGCTAGCTGGTGCCAAGTTACCCAGCAAACCACACCTGGCGGGACCTAATAGCCCAAATCCGGAATTGGAGGGAAAGGCTGCCACCCACGGCGCACAGGATGGCACCATAGGTGCCATGGCATCGAGGCACCTCCCTAGCGGACTCGCTGCATTGCGAGTCAATTCGTCCACAAACAATGCCAATAGCACGCCATCGACCACGGCGTCCACCATAAGTAATGAATGCTTCTCTACGCCGAAATCATTGTCTTCCATTACTCCATCTCACCATTCCGCCGCTTCTGAGGCTTCAACTACGAGGGAAGCCCGAGCAATTTCGCCACTGGTTAGCACCGACAAGTGGGGCAAAGCCCCGCACGGATATGGCACCCCGAAACCAGCAATATCGCCGTTTGGACCATACACAAGCCAGAACAATGCCGCGACGCCAAACAACGCCCTGAGGCTCGACCTCAATCAGGGGGCGTCGTCGAATGTCGCCAATTTTTCCTTTCAACCCGAGACTTTCCAATGTGAATCTCGGTGGCCATATCGTCGGATCAGCCCTCACCGAGCCATGCAAAAGGTAGTGGTGCACAAGACACCGACAAGAAACTAATTGCAGGGACTGAGTTTCCCACCAAAGATGGCAAGACTTCAGCTGACGGCGGGAGTGGGAACAGGCAGACCCCATATCCGAGCCCTGTGACCTCGCCATTAGTGGAGAGCTCTGTGTTTCCGAAACCACAGGGTGGGTTGCAGCTGATCCAGTCGAGGAATACTGCTCCACTTTGGATGCGGGCCTCCTTGCTTCGAGCGTGATCCAGTTCTCCAGCCCTACCATCGACGCGAATGGTTGCTCCACCCCCAGTGCTTTAGCTCAGTTCCAGGCAGCGCAGATTGCCAGATTGCGAGAGCTATACCAGATATCCCAGACGGAGCTGACTGTGGAGAGAGTAGCCAAGAGGAAAGCAGAGGATGAAGCAGACAGGGAGCGTTCGATACGTCGTAAACTGGAGGATCAGCTGTGGGAGATGTCCGCGACGGTTTCGGAGCCAACAGGTGTTGTCGACAGGTGAATGTGCTAGTGCAAAGTAATTGCTTTCTGTTCATCTTTGATTTCTTGACGTGCTGTTGTCCCTTTTTTTTTCCCCGTTGGGCTCAAGATTCGCAGAGCGTGTCTTCTGTGCTCTGTATTTGATACTGTTCAGTTTTCTTTCCTCGTCTCTATCCAGTCCACCACCTTCGCGCTTATGTATGATGTTGTGTTGTTCACGTTGGCGTTGTCGCTCTGCAGACAAGCAAGCTTACGCTAATACATATTATAATATTACTCGGTGATGGAAGGTTAGTGCCGATCATTCCACCACAGAAACTCAGAGCCTACTTGCCTGTCCTTTCTCAATTTTCCTCACCACTCCTGCTTCTCTCTCTTTTCGTGAAAACTCTGCGCCCAATCTCTGTTTGGACGTTTTAAAAACCGCAGCTTTATCATGCTGTTTTCAATGCCTTGGCGCTTCGTTGGGCTCCTCTTGCTGTCTAGAATAATCTCTACAGTTGGCTTTCACACGAAATTCCAAACGCGCAATGTCGATATTCCTTCATTTATTCGGTCGCGGGACGTCACTGCTGGTAATAGCACTATTGGAAACATCGGAAACTCCCAGTATATTGCGAATTTGACGATAGGAGGGGCTGCTTTCAAGTGATATTAGGTATTACGGATACCCTTCGGATTGCTGGGTCTCGATACTGAGTTTTTCGCCTGACGTGTTCACGCAGATACTGGAAGGTTAGGCGTCATATTTCTATGTGCTCGAGTCTATGCCAGACCTGAGTCCTCTGATTTTCGTATTAGTTCGGACCTTTGGGTCGACGGGACAGTTCCAAATTCATCAGACACTGGGATTTCAGCTTCCATAAGCTACGCTATTGGTACCGCTGCAGGTATGTGTCACTGTTGCTTGCTGAGGGTATATGGTGCCGAATACTTACTATTCGGCGTAGGAAATATCCACACTGCTCAGGCGAACTTCTCAGATTTCAGCGTTGCTTCGCAGGCGTACTGTCAGTTACACAAGATTTTCTTATATTGAAATCAGAGATCTCAAAGACGTGCAATTTAGTGCAAGTCACAGACTCGAAGTCATTTGGCGCTTTGGCCTCCGAGGGGATAAGCGGACTTGCGGGTCTGGGCCCCGGGTTTAGCTCCGTTATTCGGAATGCGGCCGGTACCAAGGGCGACACACTCCTTGATAATATTTTCCAGGTTTGGATACCCTCGTCGATAGAATATGATATGGCTTCCTGCTGACTATATCCCCTACCCAGTTGAACAAAACCACTTCCAACTTCATCACTTTCCTCTTGAGCCGGAATGGGGACCCAACTGACACCGATCAAGGGGAGTTTACGATAAGTCAGGTGGTCGCCGGTCATGAAAATATAACCAATCAGCCGCATCTCCCCGTGAACGAGCTCTCGGGAAGCAATCGTCTCAATCAGCACTGGACGACCTTGCTCGATCATATCATTGGGCCTGACGGGAAGAACATCCCATTGAGCTCGATCGTGGACGATACCCCCAGTGGCCAACTAGTCACTATCTTGGATAGTGGATTCACGTTCCCTCAAGTGCCTCGAAAAGTCTCGGACGCCATCTACGGCCGGGTGCAGGGTGCGAATTACTCTGTTCAGCAAGGGATGTGGTTCATCCCTTGTGGTCAAGAGCTTAACATCTCCGTCGTGATGGGCGGGGTGACTTTCCCGATTCATCCACTGGATACGTCGTCTTGTACCGAATCTCACTTCATTCGTTATCCGTGCGCCTCGGGCTCCTGACATGTGTTGGTTTTAGCCGATTTTGGATTCAAGTTCGCTGACGGTACACTGGCATGTGCTGGCACAGTGAGTTTGGTGCTTAATGTCTATTCTCATGCGCGGTTGTTCACATCGAACTTCTTAGTTCCAACCCATTTCCACTGCGTTTAGTCTCGGAGGAGATTTCGATGCCGTCCTGGGACAATCATTTTGTGAGTGACTTGCCGTTTTGGTTATTAGTTGTTCCCGCTGACGATCAGCCAATAACAAAGTGAGGAATGCTTATACATTATTAAAGTAAGTGTGAATAGATTTCTTGCACGAAGCGAACTTAGCGAACCACTGCACACTCAAGCTGGGGTGACTTTGTGGATGACACTAGTGCAGCTCGAGGGCAACCTTTTATTCAGCTCCAGCCTCTCACTAGTCAGACGCAGGCGCACCAGGACTTTGTCAATGTCCGCCTCAACGGCGTGGACACCACTGGGAGCTCCCAATATAAATTACTCAGTCAAGGAAAATCCTCCCCGTTGGCCTCAGGCGAGCGCGTACAGCACATCGAGGGCTTTGTGAGTTTTGATCATTTGACGGTGACTTTGTGAATTCCCATGTGGATTTGGCCATGTTCTTAGGCTTATCGCAATCGTTACGCAATCGGCCTCGGGTGTGCAGGCGCGCTTTTGTTGATTATCCTCTCTACCATCTTTTCCTGTGTTCGAAGGCGTCGGAGGCAGCGTGCTGGATTGTCTGGTGATCTGAGCGATGGGTATAGAAGACCGCCCTCTGGGGCGTACCGCGAGGTCGCTGGTTCTAGGGCCCATGTCCCCTTGGTCGACATGGTCTCTCAGGAATCCTTCCATTCCAGATCCCCTCGTCATTGATAGCGTGGTCGGGAACTAGGACATTTTGTATGGTTGCATCTCAGGTTTGTTGTATTTAGAAAGCGTTACATATTGCGATGGCTCGAACCACAGTGCGGATGAATCGGGAGCCCGAATGGCGCTCATTTTGATGTCGAATCCGGAGGGAAGTGCTGTGTGAGGCCTGAGGTAGACGTAAGAAATCAGTCTGTAATCCCTAGGACTTCATGAGCAGGACATCCAAGGATGTCAAAGTTCACATTTATGTAAGGGTAGATGATGAAGGACTCATTGAAGAAGTGACTTCAGCTTCACCAGGGGATATACTGAGGCCTTATTATCATTTAGCATGAATACACATGTCCGACATGTACACTACGGGTTGCAGCATCCATTTCAGTAAAATCTAACCGACCATTCTCTGTCCACCCATCCCTAGGCGGTCGCATAAATAAAGTAGCCACTTTCCAACCACAGCATAGCGAGACCCATGCCACAAACTGGTGAGGCAATCATTAGTGACTTGACTTGCCTTGAAGTCATAAGTCACAAGGACTCACTTGAACTCCTGAGTACTAAGTAGTTGAGCCACAGCAACTGTAGTTGCAGAAACAAGTGGCTCAGCATGACTCAGATGACTCCACTTGGGGGTCAACTCCAGTCACAAGTCACAGTATTAACACTAGGTGTCAAGATCAATATCTAGAGCAGGTCTTGGGATCCAAACTCGCACGAAGCGAGCAAAAATAAATTCGATATCCAATAGGAGATGCCCAACTTCAAGGTACACAGACATAATCTTTTCAGAGATGGGGGCCATAATGCACCTTGATTAGAGGAGCCATGGGAGGTGCGAGCGTGAGGAGGCGAGGTGCGAAAGATGGCATCCGGGGACTTTTCAATTGCGAGAGATCGCCGGATACTCCCGACTGACTGCCTGTCATGAAACGAACTGGGGCCCCAGCAGGCTTACCACTGGCTAAGCGCCGTCGCCAGGGATCACGTCCTTTGTCTCCTCCTCCTCGATCTCCTCAGACCTTCCCTAATATTGAGGAAGTTGTATTTCAGATATTTTCGTACCTTGATGCGGTGGATCTGTGCATGATACAGTGTCCGTAAAGTGGATTCAAGATACCTCCTGAAGCGAAGCTGAATCCTCCATGTCTCTCAGCTGTCAGCATATTCTGGTGCCGACTGGCGGCCGATAATCAGCTCTGGAAGGCGTTATTTACTATCAAGCATCCACTCAATCGTCTACGGGGAGGTCGGAGCTCATACACGAGATCACGTTCCGAGGGAACAGACGAACGAGATATAAAGCCGCCTCTACACCGAGCTGCCCTTCATGCGCATCGACAAGACTGGAAGTGGATGTATAGGTGAATATCTCCAACCTCGAAATGTGGAATCTACCCATCGAAACGGTGAATTGAAAGCCCTCTTTCCTGCCTCTCGCCTGCAGGATTGCCTGGAACTGGGAAAGAGGTAATGAGCCCCAATTGTATCTGCTCGTGACGTGCATCCATTATCTAATTCAATGTATAGGTCGTTGCTCAAGGACTCATCTGTGTCCTTCGAAGGACTCTTTATCACGTACTGCTGCTCGGTCCGCCGTCCTTGCTGGCCCTGTGACAGCCGCATCTGCCGATTCTGTTATTATTTTACATTCCCCCGACCATTCTGACGTGAGACAGATCCATCCTTCATGCACGACTTCCCATATTACGGCCCTTGCTTTGGATCAATCACCTCCCTCGTCGACGGACATCATTCGACTGGCCGCCTTTCATCATTCTGGATATTTCGCGGTTCATGGCGTTTCTTCAGTATCATTCGATTCTCAGGAGTTGTACACCTACTCTACCGAGGCCACAGACAACTCGCAATTGACTCTGAGGATTAGTGACATTGCCTGTGCCAGTTACCATCATCCTATTCTCATCACTCTGTCTTCTGCATTTTATTTGTCTGTGTACCACCTCCCAAACCGAGGCGAAAATGCCTCCAGTGCTCCAATTCGCCCCAGGCTGTATCAAATCCTCCACTCTTTTTCCTCATTCCTGCCATCTTCTCTGTCTCTGGTGCGACCTTCACCGACATTATTCAAACTCGTGATAGCGAACGCCGTACCCGTTTTCCCTGCTCACTGGTCTGCCGCCGTTTCCGAAATCACCATCACCCTTGAAGAGCGAGAGGCCTCTGGGGCAGATTCGGATGTGAGCATAGGTGTTGCAACCACACGCCATGCGACGGCCGTGGGAAATGGATGGCTGCCGACCCATGTACCCCTCTCTTCACCGCCTGGGTCGTCAGAGGATGAAGCACCTGATCACCATCATAGCGTCATGCAAAGTCGAGCTATGGAACAGTGGGGTCGTAAGGTCGGGAGTATCGTGGGGATCCAGACTGACGGAAAATGGGTTGTACTTGCTGGAGATGACAACACTCTACAGGTTTTGTGCATTTAATTCCTACTGCACGTTTGTTTCACCTTCTAATCTCTAGAGCTTTCGCCGTTTTTTTTACCCTATAGGTGTATCGTCTTCACCGACCACCAGCCCCTTCGCAGATCGCTCTCAGTTTCGTCCAGACATTACACGGACACACGGCTGGCATCTCGACAGTTGAAGGTGGCTGACGGGCGATGTGTGAGCGTCGGACGTGAGGGCGGCATGTGGATATGGGACCTTGAGGCAGGATGGGCTGTCCCCGTTGGGCTTCCGCCAGAGGACCCCTCGGATTTTCATCGGCCAGAGAAAGGCAGAATTGAGGAGTCCGGGTCAATTCCATCAACTATAGCGGGCCCCAGCATACGGACAATGGTGGCATTTGATGAGCGCCGGATTGTTAGTTCCAGTAGGAATGGGGGATATCTCATATGGAGATTTGATATGTAGATCTTAAAGCTGGATTTATTTGTAAATGTACTATCCTTCATGCGCACTTCAAACTTGTCATTTAATAGAATACAATCAGAGCAATAACTTCTGGTGAGATATGGAGAGCAAACACGGCGGGCAATACAAAACAATAGATCAAGGTTTAGCTAATGCACCAGCAGGGAGACCAAATACTGTGGCGCGAGCCTAATCATTGAAGAGTCATATCAAAAGTCGTGTTCGAGAGTCGGGAGATGGGATGTCGCACCACACTGAGATCTTGAACTCCTTAATGGGAGTTACGACATTGCGGGAAGATGAGGCCTGGGAGGAGCTTGAAAGCCGACTTAATTTCGGAGGCGGTGGTGCCGCATTGGTAGCCCGCGTTTGACGATCTGTGGATCCCCCGTGCTCAAGCCCTAGGGGTGGCTCGTACTCCTCGCCGTCTTCTACCTCGCTATCACTAACGATTTCACCGTACTTCCGTTTCTCCCCCATACGGTCTTTACCCTCATCGCCAAGCTTCCCTTCGACCTCCCAGAACAAGTCAAACACCTTTTGGTTGAATTTTCTCTCCATCGCGTACTGGCCGTATAATGCGGTGCGGAAGTCGCGAATTGCCTTGGCCAATTTATACATGTGAAGATGGGGATGCAAGGCAATGAGGAGTCCAGTGAGCACAAATTCGACCGGGGAATATTTCAGCCGGTGCTTAGATGAAAAGCGATCCGGGTCAAGGTCGAATGCACTGCAAAAGGCGGTCTTGCAATGCCCGTCATCGGTGGCTAGGCCCTCGTACACTCGTACAACATGATGGACGCGATCCTGGAACTGTCTGGTTGGTTCTGTGGATTTGTCGAGCCACTCCTTCAGTAGCCCTTCACCTGGGGGCCGGGGTCGACTATTTTGACTCGAGACGTTATGGATGAGGTAGACGAGACGAGCCAAATTGCCATAGCTGGCTCCACGTGACAAATTAAGATTGATAACCTCCAATAGGCGACTTTCAGAGCGCGAAAGCCAAGTTTGAATTTCCTTGATAAACTTGTGCCAAGGTCCTCCACTGGATTGCAATTTTTCGGCAGGAGAAAGGGCCATTCCTTTCTAAAAGCCAATCAAGGAGAGATCGGTGCGAAGTACGCCGGTATCTGGATGAAGTCACATACCTGGACTCTCTGTAAAACGTTGTGAGTGTGAACAACCGGTTTATTGGGTAAAACAAGATCAACTTGCCTGAAACAAGGCCCTCTCTTGTTCTTCAGTGATATCAGAATACCTAGATGAGAGGCGTTAGAGGTGACCGCTGATGGGGATACATAGGACATACTCTTCACAACGAATCTGTTTATTTTTGATTCGCATTATGAGCTTTGGGGGAAGAAGGGCTGGCTTTTTCTTCCTTGTATTCGCTTCGACAGCATTGATTTTGAAATAGAATCGCTTTTGCGTTGTTCTGTAACAAACTTCAGACGACAAGCGTAAACAAGTTCAATATTCTCCCTTACTCGTCAATATCTAAATAGGAATGTGAGCCTGAATTTGGGATACAGACTAGCACATGCTTACACGGCACCTGAAGAGGGCGGCAACCAAGGAATTGTGCATATAGTCACAGCTCTTATTGGAGAACATTCACTTACCTCCCCATTGAAGAACCTATTATAGACGGGTGAATATGGGACGCGAAAGAGTGCACGTTGACTAACCTTCTCAGAGAAGTTAGACGTTGCTTGCCGTCAATGCATATCCTTCGCTCCCCAGCTCCCTCTTCCACGAACCCTGGAATCCACGTACTTCAATAAGATGAAATTTCCTTGATAAGACCCATACCTACGGAAGAGGATGGGCGGTACATGAAAGCGCTTCATCCACGACTCGATAATTTTCGATTGTGCCGCAGGCGGCCACACCACATCTAGGCGTGTTTGGCTAAGAGAACTGATAACACTGGAAGGGCTTAACATATGCACCTCTTTGATACTGAAATCGTCTTGTTAGCTGCCAGTCACTGGCAATTGAACCGGGAAACATACCTCAGGATCAAGATCAATCCCATTATCCAACATCATCTCTGTAACATGTTGTCAGGGTGCATGAGATACTACCAGCATTACGAACCCATACCATATAAATTCCAGGCACTATAACTGGTTGATCTGGGCTCTTTGAGTTCACCCTCAAGCCTGAACCAAAAGTAAGAGAAGAAGACCTAGAGGTCAAATAACTCAGCTGACGTGAGTTCAACATCCTCGTCGGTGTCATCGAGGTCTTCCCCAAAAAGCTCATCGAGCTCCTCGTCGTGTGTTTTATTGTTCGGCGACGGCATGACTGCGGTGCGTTGCAAAACCGTGACGGAAGCAAACTTTTCTACCAGTGGTGCAAAAGTCAGTCCTTCAAGGTTATTCCCCCTCAATGATATGTTCCTCCAAGATCCTGTCCATTTCGTACATTCCATCCGTAAACTCTTTTCCGCGTTTAATTAAAGTCCGAGGGGCGACAGGTATCTGAGGTATCTAGTACTTCCAAATTCTTTAGTTTCAAAGTCTATACATCCATCCATGCTGGACAAGGAATCTTGATAATTCTTTGGAGAGCCTATGAAATCCTTCATAAATCGCCTGAGTAACCAGACTTCTACCCAGTCATCTCTCCCATGTATGCCTCATTTCTGAGAAACAGCCGAGAAAAGAAGTGAGGCAAGCTGAGGAGGAGGGAGAATGTCTGTGTATTTATACTGCAGTAGGTTGCCGGATGGCGCCGAGAACGGGCCTATACTAAGTACAGGGATGTAATAGAAGGGGGGATGCGAAAGACTATTTACCCCTGTATAACATGTACAAGGACCGCCCTAGGCGCCTCATAGCTACCCGTAGGCAGCCAGAAGCGGTATATAAGAGAGAGTTCCACCACCACCACCACCACCACCACCACAAGGATGTAATATCAAGTAATATGAAGCAACCTGACTGGCAAACTTTATGTGGTTTGCTTGCAGGGATTTATGAGCTTGCCAAGGCCTCCTAGATAGATGACCCAGCCTCACTTCTCTTGTACCCTATTATCAATGTCTCACCCCAATGCTATTCTCCATCATAGCATCCTCATCTAAAAAAATTCCTACATTCATTGCATCATCCAAGTTATCCAACAGTGTCTCCATCCATGTTTCAGGGTTTTGGGATTTAAATTTTTGTGAATATTGGCATGACACTGCGAGGGATCAGCCCATACAGTGGTCCGGGGCTTCCTGCAAGATAGCAGGTACAATATGCTGGGATAACGTCGAGTTGAAACTTGAAAAGGAAACTGCCGCGCTGACTCTGCATCCGGCTAGCACAGAAGACCAACCGCACAAAAACATCGTCGCTCGTTCTACCACTACGTTTTGACGATTGCTTTCTTTGGGGCTAGCTTATATTTGTGTTTCAAATGATTCGTGCGCTAAGACGGCGTGAATGGCTGGAATGGTATGTTTATCTATGGGCACTCCAGACGTGGAGCAACAATACCAACGTCTTTGAACCTCAGTAGAATGAAACCACCGAATAGCTTGTCTGTCTCGCTGGCTTCTCGTCACATCCATGGATATCTTTGTCCAAGAGGCTTTTCACCTAGAATTGTCGGATATGCAAATACACCCTCACTGGCTTTACAACGATTACGAATACGAGAATTTTCGTCTCGTGAACCAGCCGATTCGCAGGCAAAGAATCTACAATCTGGAACAGCTCAGGATCAACCAACCCCTGTACTCCAAGCAGGAACTCTGTCGAAAGGACGCAAAGTAGACCTCCATCCTGCACCGAAGAAATCCACTTCCCCTTCCGAATTCCCTGCAGCTTCTTCACATACATTGACCTCGCCTTCTATAAATCATACTTCCCGTTCTTCATCAAAGACATTAATTAAACCCGTCCAACCGCACACTGATGACAAGACCTCCACACCCCCGCCTTCTGCTTCCTCGCGCCCTGAGAATTCAAAATCAGGGAGTTCCCTTGAAGAGGCACGCTTGGTTTTTGCCTCTGAGCTCCAGGGGGTGCTTGCACCTCCTCCAGAAGGCGCCGGGCGCGTAGCCCGCCTTATTCATCAAGCCAAAGAGCTCTTCAAGTTCTATTGGGGTGGTCTCAAGGCCCAATGGTACCACCACCAAATAGCGAATGACATCAAACGGCGGGTTCGTGCAGAAAAACTGGCTGGGAATCACAAGGGTATGACGCGCTGGGAGACCCAATTCATTCGCACGCATCAGCGTGATTTAGTCAAGTAGGTCCCGCGGTTGATAGGTGGAATATTTTGACTCTAAAAGCTCGGTCTCGTCTATAGGCTGGTGCCATTTGTGCTTATCCTTGTAATCCTAGAGGAGATCCTTCCACTTGTCGTGATTTACGCGCCGTTCATGCTTCCATCGACTACGATCCTCCCCAGTCAAGCCGAGCGTATATATAAGAAGCAAGAGGAGAAGAGAATCGAGGCACTCACCCAAGCTAAGGTGTTTTTAGAAATGGACGGTCCGTACATTGTCAAAGGGTGCGGCCGATATCGGTATCAAAGAGCTGGATAATGATTTGGTGTGGACCGTCTGTCGGTGTGTCGTCGTTGCCTTTCTCTTCCCTCGACTCTTGGTTACTGACGTCCATGTGCGGGCAAAGTGCCTTCTCGATATCGGATCGCGGTCCCCGAGCGCTGGTGAACCGTAGGCTTTCGAAGCACATAGCATACATCGCAAACGATGATATACTCCTCATACGCGAAGGATTAGGGATGCGTCTTTCTGTCGAAGAGCTGCGAACGGCCCTTAGCGAGCGGGCCCAGTAAGTGTTCCTCTTTTCTGTGTCTTTGATTTCTGATATCCACCCGTTCGTGAACTAGTCTCACGGTTGGGCTCACCCAAAGTGAACTGCGCGAGGCACTTAGTCATTGGCTCGCGAATGTGCACGGCGAGAAAGACATGATACGGACGTTTTTGATGCATGCGATTACTGTGGACGTAAATACTGCCTTTGAGAAGCTAAATTCCTGAATTCTCTTGCGGAGGATCTTGTATGTGCGTGCATTATGAAGGCAACCCACTCCCATCTCACGTCGTGCAAGGTTGGTTTCAGCTTGTAGCATTGGAAAACTTGGTAGAGTTTCATGTGACATACCATATTGCCATAATTTTTATTGCTACTACTACAGTTCTTGAGCATCTACACTATGGTTCCCAGGCCTCATTGGCCAATTATCTGCATCTAGATGCTTTGAGAGCATTTTATACTCTTATGTTTACATAAGAGAGGAATTTCGTAGTCACGAGATGCTTCCACGGCAGTGCTCGCTCGGCTCCGTCCGCATTCAGATAGCCTCCTCCGCGTTCGACCTAATCCTTGGCTCTACCCACCTTTGGACTCCGTTCGAAAGAGTCCATTTTCCTTATACCTTTAGTGGGATTTACGGGGTTTATAGGGGAATTCCTTGTTCCATAGTCATCCATCCTGAATATACCCTCAGTCCTTACCCCTCTGCATCGGCTTTTTTCCGCTGCCCCCTCTCTTTCGGCTAAACATTATGATTTAGGTGCGATAAAAAACCCTCTCGGAAAGCAGGTACAACCTTGCTTATCTTTTCGCTGTCGCTTCACCCTCAGTTATACTGTATACCGTTCGGTCGCCCTCCTGTCTTCCATGGTTGATTCATGAGATACGGAGCCACATTTTCTTGATGGGCTGTCCATTGTTGTATTCTGGCCATACCACTCTCCACATGCATAGCAAACGAGATTGTACTTGTTTATCAGTAACAACTGGTATACCCATGGGCAAGGGACTTCGATCACGGTAGAAATGGGGACAAAAAGATGCATCTATAAGTTATTATTGTTGGCTAATCTTGGACAGCGACGATATCCTCACGCAGTACGAACCCGGTGACACGGCTTCAGAGTCGGGGATCATGATTGACGCTGGCCGCCGCTACCAATAATTAGCCCATGGCCGTGGGGGTCCTAGGGGTGATTCCAATAGAATCGGGGCCCGCTATCATACATTAACCACCAGGTGTTATTACATGGTATATCACTATATTGATGCAGCTAGCTGCGGCCTGGAGCCTGCACCAGCTGGTGGCCCGGCTGGCCACCATCTAGCACGCGAGTTACCGGACGAGCGTTTTCGGATTGCACCCGGATGTGAATGCCGAACTGACCTTGAAATAGTTTTCTCATCCTCAACAAGTTCTGTATGCATCTCTGCTCGTAGCGAGGTGAGGATGTGCGGCAAGCTTGCTGAAAGCCGCGGCAGATTCACAGTTCAAGTATTTCCCCGCACGACTTAAGCGGGTGGATTAAAGTGGCTGCATTCAAACAATATTGACTTCCTTCTCTTATGCCGAGACGGAACTGCGGGGCATCAGCCGTGTGACTACCCTGCACACCAAGGCAACACCAGGAACACCATTATATATTCAGCTATCTTACATTACACGAAGAACCAGCCATAAGCCACGCTTCATCGCGGGAGGGCCCCTTTCTCACTATCTCCTCCCCCCTCCTCCGAGATGTCTGAGCCAGGAAACATGGTATCCCAAGGTAAGCTATGAGCATCCCATCCACTCCTCATCGTTCACCCACTCTCCTCTGAATAAGCGGCGTGGAAATCAACTCGCGTACTGTTTCCTCAAATCTCCACATTGTGGACATTGTTCCTAAACCGGGTAAATGAATCCCTTGCATCGTTGCTGCTACAGAACCATTATTCTCTCCTTTAGGTTGGTTGCACAGTTGGGAACATCGTCGTCCCCTCTGGGTCCAAGAGGTAGTCGCAGAGTTCTTTGGTGTGTTCTTGTAAGCATTTGGGCAGTATTATTCCCTATTCCTAGTCCTCTCTCATTTGATAATCGGAATATAGCTATTGTTATGCTGGCATGGGCTCCACGGCTGCAATGAACATTGGCAACTTGACGAACCAGCCGGGACTTGGAAGTGAGTTTCGATCCCTTCTACTCCAGCTCTTGGACTGACCTCGTTGTTATTCTCAAGACCTCTTACAGGTTGGACTGGGCTATGGTGACAAAATTTCGTTAAGACTACGTACGTTTAGAGTGCCTCTGATATCAAGACTACGTTAGGCCTGGGTATCACTTTTGCTATTACCATTTGTGCCATGACCTCCGGAGGACACTTCAATCCGGCCGTAACTCTCGCGTTCGCAGTTTGGCGAGGCAAGTCTTCTTTCCACCCCGTATCCTAAAGATTGACTGTAAGAAACACCACCGCCCAGAGTTCCCCTGGACGAAAGTACCCCGGTTCATCTTTGCCCAAATAATGGGTGCTTTCGTTGCCACACTCCTCGTCTACGGGCAATATCGCCCATACATTCTGGTAATCCCAAGCGCTAGAGGCGTGTTGTGTCTGGTGGCAACTGAATCATATGTTTTAGCAACTGGACGCAGCTTTGATCGAGGAGGGAAAGCGGCTGAAATTTTCTCGGCCGTGGGCCCCGCAGGAATATTGGCGATTGTGAGATTCCATTGCTCTATCCGTCGTGGATAGGCTGCCTCAACTGGTTCCATTCGACTTCAGTATTCTAATTCCGGTATCCCACTGAAATGGGTATTTTTGAACGAATTTTTTGTGGTACGCGCCACGCTTGCTGTACTCCATTTCACTCCCTGATCCCTCCTATCAACTTGATAGGACATTTTCCTTGGTTTGGTTATATGGGGTGTCTGGATCCTTCCAATATTTTCGTGCTTCCTTCCACTGCTGCCCCTTTGGTTGGTCTCGCCTACACTGCGTGATTTGGGTGGTCATGTCAGCCAATTGGGTTTGTTGGGGTCTGGCTGATCTCTATTTACGCGTGCTCAGGGCTTTGCCCCTGCCACTGTTGCTACTAACACCGCTCGAGACTTCGGTATGACCTCCGGCCCTCTTTGAGGAAGCTCTGTGTGCCATTTACTGGTTTCTCAGGCGCACGACTCGCCACAATTGCGATATGGGGGACCCAGGCTTGGGGAGGCCGTTATGCTCTCATATCCGCCTTCACCTCTCTCTTGTCAACGTTGATTGCTGCAACGCAAGTGTTTCCCCTTGTTTTCCCCCTTACAATCCCTTGATTCAATATTCGCTAATGCAGGATCTACGAGTTATTCTTATCCGACACGAGCCGTGTGGTCACGTTCGGATCCCGCGAACTCATTAGCAATATGGACAGGCACCGCGAACACAAGCTTACAGATACAATCTACGATCGGAACACCTTCGAAACCGTGGTAATTCGATAAGCTTTATGGCTCCAGCCGGGGTGATAAACAAGAAACTAGCGAGAACGAAAAGTCTTCTACTCCCGTTTAGTTTCCTTGGGCGTTTGCGTCGTTCAGAAACAGTCAGCCATTGTCGTGTACACCTAGCGTTGTCCCTATCTGATTTCTGGTTTGAGTCGCTGAAAATCTGAGAATTCAAATGTCCTAGGCTGAACCTGATGCCGCGGCAGGGAAACCTCTTCGTTTAGCCGTGTCCTGTGGTTCTCCGTTGGGCCGTGGCGGTTATTCATCACGATAGATGGTTATCCCACCGTGACGGCATTTAATATGGCTACATTTGGGGGAAATTGGAAATTAGAAAATAAAGACGCGGCACAACCGCTCGGCACAAAATTGCTCCACTGCTCAGGGGAAGGTGGACACGCGAGAGAAGTCACTCGCTATATTGCATTCCTGATCTCGGAGAAAAAGTGACAAAATCGACGACTACACGGCCCCTGAAAGCTATAGCCAAATACAGAATGGAAGTCCAGTGGGATTGCCGGTGACCAAATCACACGACGGTGGGGCGAAATACCGAGTGGGAGAGTTCCATGGCAGTCGAAGGGGTTAAAATCACCGTCTACGTTGCTAAAAGTCACTTCACACAGAAAGCAAAGCATTTCAAAACAAGGGCACCTCTCCGCCACAACCGCGACTCAGCGCGGCTTCCGAAAGGCTTGGCTTACAGTAGACTTGTGACCCGTCTGGCTCCTCAGTTAGTATTAAATCCGTATTATAACCTATTATAGTACTCTCAGTACTAAGGATAATTCCATTCATCACCCTCTGCCAAGCACCTGCCGAGTGCTATTTGAAGCAGTGCAGGAGGTGAAATTTCTGGCATGCAAGGTGGTAAAGTTGTGGACAGGCAAAGTCAACCAACTTTTGTTCTGGGCACCAAATCCTGCATAAAGTATACCAATATGCTCAGAATAGCAGTAGCTACTGTTCTGTGTCAATGGTTGCCCTTAATTCAAAGTTTCAATGTTGGGTTGGGCCAAAAATTTGGCCAACCAATAAATTTAAGCACCCAGGATCAGGAAGGGGTCAAAATGTGGGTGGTGGAGGAAGCAAATGTTGAGAGGAGACCATTTACATGTATTTACATCAAGTAGTTTTCCACTCATAGACTCTTTTCAGTCGCCGCTGTAGCTTGTCTCTCAACAGCAAACCCACCTGAGGCAATCGCATGTCAGCAGCTAGTTAGCTAGATAATTCCCTATAGGCACATCTTAGCTAAATAGCCCTAATATGTATGAATTTCCCTGGGTTACTCTTGCTTTCAGGTTTGGAAAATTGGGTTCACCAGGGCTTATTTTTTAGCCCCAGGTCTGCCCAAAAAATCCTGGGGGTTCAGGGGCAGTAGTCCCTGAGAAGCTCTGGGCTCACCAGGTCTGGGTAAGCCCAAAATGGCCTTGGGGCCCAATCTAGCTCTGGGGATCATCAGGAAAAGCCATTTCCTCCAGAGATTGGGTGTATCTCTGAAGGCTTTGAAGGCTCAGAAGTTCTCAGAAGACACTTGGACCAGGAAGGTCTGGAAGCCAGGAGTGGCTGTGCATATATATATAGAGATCTTACATAAGTTGCCATTTACAGAAATATTACATAAGCTGCCATTTATAGATATATTACATAAGCTGCCATATATAGTAATTTACATGAGCATCCATATATAGTAACTTACATAAGCATCCATATATAGTAATTTACATAAGCATCCATATACAGTAATTTACATAAGCTGCTATACATAACAATATTACATAAGCTTCCATATAGGGAATGTTACATAAGCAACTACAAAAGGAAAATTACATAAGAAGCTGTAAATGGAAATATTGCATAAGCTACTATATATGGGTTGCTATGTAA
>MU129092.1:0-124098 GCA_014904985.1 Hydnum rufescens UP504
CAACTAGCTCATCGCAGACCCTCCCAAGCTTCCCGTCACGATCACATCAGCAGTCCGAACGACGTCGTTTCTTCTGTTTCATGATCTGAGCTAGAATCGAATTTTTCCAAAGAGCATCCTCTGGTGTTGGAAGAGTCGAGAATCAGCGGCTGGATCTATAACGTCCGTAGTCACCAGACTATACAGGTTGCTTCTAATGGGTCAGGTTTTTTGTCTTCTTTTGCAGCTTACGGGGGGTGGAGACATCGGCTCCTCGATGTATCTACACTGAATACAGAGTGATACGCGATACCCACTATTGAATGCACCATGAAGCTCGCCCTCACCAAAAGTAAACCATGGCCCGTTTCAGAATCACAGCTATTCAGATCGGGGATTTATCCAAACTCAGGGATAAAACGGTCCGTTCTGGAAGCAGGCATATCCTTGCTCACCTGTACAGCTAGTTTCAGTAAAGTATAGACTGCACAAGAACCCGCTGCGCAGCAAATGTCACACCTGACTGATGCGTTCATTTTGGAATTCTCTTCGGTGATGGAAATCAATAGCCATCATCTTCCTTGGACCCGAGTCCATTCGAGGTATCACTCACCGACACTTAGCACTCGTTAGCCACATATTCAAAGCGCGGTATAGAAGTACGACACCAAGGAGCCACAACCGAACAATTGTGAGTGAGGGTACTCATTAGGCATGTCGATTTTCGGGGACCTGTATGGGCAGTGAGCCACGTTCACGCTGTTCAAGAATATCCCGCAGTATCATGCTCTCGGCTCCAGAAGCCGTTATTGATATTCGTGTATAGCGAGCGCGCTAGTATATATATATACGGAAATTGCCGTGCGCGCGTTCCTTTTTCCTTCAAATCGAGCCATTGATCCGATGGATTGTATTACTAGAGCGCCCTGTTGGTAAGCGCATTTTGTGCAGTCCCCACTTCACAGCAACTTGCTGTGCATGGCAGATCCATGACTGTGGACACTGAAAAGCATGTCTGGGAATGAATACCCATTCGGAAATCAGAAGTACTTAGTGGCGGGCTCTTCCAGGCTCAGTAGTACTGTCGCGTTACGATCTTGAACCCCGGTCCCAGGTCACAGGGGCTCGCGGGCCTCAGACACTCATTTTAATTTCTTCTGGGGCTTACGTAACGTCGCGGGGCGGGCGCAAGTGAGCAGATTCCGGTTGACCACCTGGCGCCACCATTGTACTAGCAATTTTAATCCGCAGATTACAATCCGTACTGAAGTCACCATCACAACAAGGCCAGTTTATTCAATTCTCATCCGATCCATAACGAAGTTAATGCCTTAAAGCCGATTCACGGAGGAACACTCATCAATGAAAAGATTCATGCAAACCAGCTTCTACCGAGTGTTCAATGCTCATCATATACCCAAATATCAGCGAGCTACAATCGGTGCCTATACCGCATGCAACAGACTCCTATGATGGGGATTCCGCAGTAACAACTCCTTTTCCAGCCCCAAGACTCGTGGCCAACCAACTCAATCAAGTTTTGCTTACCATTCGTTAAAGATTTTCTCCTGTGAGTTCCCCCTAATGAAAACGGGTGGGTCGCAATACCGATAAACTCGGCCCTAGTGACGCTACCTCCGAGATCCCGAATTCGTGGCCCCGGGGGCATTCGTATCGCGAGGTCAATACCCACATTGTACTGGTCCAATATCCATTTACCCCACTTCAATTTTCCCACTCACAAGGACAAGAAGCTGCTAAGAATACTAGTTGTCTACAGGTAAGTTTGAACCAAACATTGTGCCGCTGATCCGCGAATCTGTGGCTGCTTGACTGTATTGAAAACTCCTAGATGTGCCATCCGCAAAGTATGTTGTGCTTCGGCCGTTCCGAGGTCTTCCAAGGACCAGAAGGCGGACTCCTGAAGCGCAATTGATTTTGTTGATGGGTTCGCGGCGACTCCGGTGTAGTGACTCCGCCCCCAAGGTACCTAAACATCCAGTAAAAGACTCGTAAGCCACCTGGATCACTGGACCAGTCCCTCCCCGTCTTACTATAAAACCCCTAGGGTTCATCCCGATTTACGGTCACCCCACTCCTACACAAGCAATGGCAGAAAACATCGTCATCCCTAATTCCTACTACATCATCAACCGAGTTCTCTCGCCTCCGGTGTAAAGCTTGCGGTTCAGTACGATGGTCTCGACAAGAAGTTGACCTTGGCCGCCCTCGATGAGGCCAATCCTAACCAGATTGTAAGCAATATTCTACGCTATGCTATTGCTCCGGTGTATCTTACATATGTATCATTTCACTATAGTGGGTGCTAGACGGATCGCTGAGAAGTCCACGACTGTAGTTCCCTTGATTTCGAAAGACCAGCAAGCAGCTCCGCAGAAGTCGGATGATAGCTTCGTTTTCGCGGAGATTGCGGTTGCAGCCTCATCTCATGGGTATTCAAGGATGGCAATGGTATCATCATCGACATCGGCTCCCACCCCCTCCAAGGATATCATGTAAGCTCTGCTTTGCATTCTCAGCACCTGAACAGAATGAACTTAGCATTCCATTTCCTTAAAATTTAAGTATTGAAGAGCTTGGCAAGCCCCAGCCTGCGCCCGGAGAGCCGGCCCCGGAGCATGGTCGAATCTGGGGTGCTGAAAAAGCGACCCCCGGCGACGAGGCAAGTTTCGCACATTTATTCAAGTCTCCTCTGCTAAAGACGTACCTACGCAGGTCACTCTTAAATACGACCACCACGGCTTCGCGCAGAGATGGGTCTTGCAGCACAGGTTGGTGAGGTGAGGGCGTGCACTGGGGTAGTGAAGTTCGTTGCTTCTCGAAATTTCGATCAAGAATCAGTGTACCAGTATCAATCTTGCGAAATGAATGATGATGTTGTTGTTGTTGTTGTTGTTGTTTGGCCTGACTTGTGGAATATTTTCCCCGAGAAACCCAGCACTAGATGATGCCAGCACCTGCTCACTGACATTGGGATCAACAACTAGGGCGATTACAGTACAGTAATAGATAGAACGGCCTAAGGAAATAAGGATTTGAGTTGAAACAAGACACCCTCAGTGCCCTGCTAGGTATAGTAAAGTCTAGAGCACAAGCTCGACGAAACGACCAGGCGCCAGAATCCACGCCAGCTGGGTAAATCACCGGCCACTGGCAGTGCTTCGAGTGCATGGATTGAGAGAGCAATGGCTTCGCCAAGATCCCACATCTCTAGGTATATTTGTTGTCTTGAGCTCCTAGGCGAACTAGGTGGTGCCGGTGATGTCGCAAACTGAGCAGGTGACGGGTGAAAGAACAGCACGTTTAATTATTCCTCGACTGATCTCAGGGTTCTTTGCTGGTGGGGTTACGGAATGTCATGAACTTGTCCCCAGTCGACCGGTCTCTGTGTCTCCTGATGGTGATACCGGACAGATCTGTTATGCATAGTCACGATACTTTATTGAACGGCAATTGCCTTGTCATTGACCCTTGAAATTGAAGTGCGCGAGCTGGCATGACCTGACCTCTTTTCTTGTGGACTTGTTATCATCGGTTTCTTCATCAGCGTTCTTATTGCATCCTCAGGCTATTTCCAGAGGCTGGACGTTCCACCACTGCCAGCACTGAAGCTCCATCACTTATCAATGCCGTGTCTCCAACATTCCCACAGTGCTTCATGGGGTGGTCATCAAACAATCTCTTGATGCAGTGTGCGGGAGTGCTCCAGCTCGCATGGTACTTGGACCTCGTAAGTGCTCTCGCCATGTTGCCCGTAGTGTTCCATCGCGCTAAACAGGGCTAACATGATTAACGTTGGGCAGATCTGGACGCAGCCTGAGGCTAAAAATTGCGCTGGGGACGAGTGGAACCGGGTCCTTCAAGGCAGTCCGCCCACTCAGCCATCGAAACCTAGCATGCCGGGTGCCGAAAAGTGGATCTCCGAGGACTGAAATCCGTGAGCGGAAGAACCTGGGTTCACCTCGTTTTCTGGCCCCAAATCCGTGAACTGGACATACGTTTCAGCAAAACTTGGTTCAAAAATCCATGAATTACCCCTCAAAAAGCTAATAAAGCTCGCGGAGGTCCTAGTATTCCTCACAGGCGAGTTCCTGGAGATCCTGGATGTATTGTTCGGTGCCGGCGTTCCAGGCTCCGACAAGGGGTTCAGCGCATTGGCTACGTTCTTCTGGGACTCCGTTATCGCTGTGCGTTCCCCTTCATTCCTACGTGAGAGTAGGAACCCCAATCAATCCTTAGACTTTATCTTCCTCGGGATTTGTAAGATTTCTCATTTGTATTGTGGGCTTGTTTACTATTAAAATCACCCTGCTAAGTCCCGGATATTTGAAACATTTTTCATGTAGTGAATGAACGCCTGACGAGTCCTGCAGACCCTCCTGAGTGTCGCGGCATTTGGCAGTGTCATCCCCACGTGCGTGCACATTGGATGCCCCATGGTCCTTGACGCGCATCGATACTTATTACTTCTTTCCCGTGGCGGGCGCATATCCTCGATTCGATCATCGTGATATCGGTCTACTACACGCAAGTAAATAACGAAGTGACGATCGTTGCACAGCGCTGGATCAACAATACACCAGCCGCGGCACCGATCCTGAATCGAATGGACGGCGACGAACAGGGACAATTGTGGTTCTTGGAGAGGGTTTGAAGCTGCCCACGCTAGTGACTATGCACCCTGCACATCTTAAGAAGCCCGGCCCCCCTCAGTCGACTAGGAGATGACTCTTCCGTGTCTCTCGTGATTAGCTGCGATGTCGAGGCATCAGTGCTATCCAGGGTAGCGCTTGTTGATTTGGTGGTGAAGCTTACGTTAATTCGTTGGAGGTCTACCGATTGGAATCTGTCGGAATTCCGTGATTCCGGTGATTCCAGCGGTGATTCTCCCAGAATTCCATGGCGCATAAAATCCCTTGTTGCGAATTCACTATGAGACATTAAGCTGGGGTTTGTCCACCAGCTTGATTCTCGCTCATTCATCCAGATCCCCCGATAAATCCACTAATCCAAGTGTGCCCTACCACCAATGAATCTAGCGACGAATTTATCGATAACTTTACCCATGAATTTACTGAGGTCAACGAAATTAGTCACCCCCTCCAAACGGCTGCTATTAAGTCTGGGATTAATTCACCCCTCTCGGAGTATTACTAATTTAAATCCGCATGGCCCAGATATTGATTCTCGCCTGCTAGAAATTTTGTGAGGGACAGCTACTCTGGGAAATAGGACTATTACACCACCCTACCACAGTCCCACTCAGGCACTCTACCCTTCGGACTGCCCCGGATTCCTGCTCGCAATGTGAGAGTCGAGCGTGAGTCCGTAACAATAATATTGCCCAGACGCGTATTTTTGTGGTCGAGGCTCTCCGAAGTGTCGTTATTGTCTCAAAGGGACCTTACGATTAGGGGAATCCGGGTGCTCCATCATGTGCACTTCTCTCCACGCTTCTGAGATTATTTGTGGGACGGTGGAAATCTTGCTTTTTGTAATCAGACCGATTGCGGCCTGATGACATTCAACGACGACGATCTGTACAACTAGCTCATCGCGAACCCTCCCAAGCCTCTCGTCGCGATCACGTCTCCAGAGCGAAGGATGTCATTATTTTGTTTAAGGATCTGAGCTAGAATTGCATTTCCCACCTCTGGTGTTGGAAGAGGCGAAAACTACCGGCTGAATGTATAACGTCCGTGGTCGCCAGAGTACACAAGGTCGCTTGTAATGGGTCAGGATTATTTTTTCTTGTTTTGTAGTTTACGGCGGTGGAGATATCGGCCCTCCGATGTATCCACTCTGAATGCCCTCACAAAAAGTGCACAATGGTTCATTTCAGAATCACAGCCAGTCACACCCTGGATTTATCCAAACTCAGGGATACAATACTCCAGTATGGATTCAGGTATAGCATTGAACCCATTTAAAGCTAGTTTCAGTAAAGTGGGGACTGTGCAGACACCCACTTAGCAGTAAGTGTCACACCTGATTGATGACCTCACTTTTGGGATTATCTCAATGCTGGAAATCGAGAGCCGTCACCCCCTGCAATTAGGACTCGTTGGCCACATATTCACAGCGCGGTAGGGAAGTGCGATATCGAGGAGCCACAACCAGACAAACGTGCGTATTACTCACCAGGGGATGACGATTTTCCGGGCACCTGTATGTGGAAACACCAATCCAGGTTGTTCGATAATATTCTGCAGATTATGTTCTGCGCTCGAGTGCAGGCCTTATGTTTGTATACTTTGACGGGCGTCGTGTATATCGGAGATCCCCGTTCAATATATCGAGTCCATCGATCCGATCAGTTGTAGAGCACCCTGTTAGTGAACACATTTCGTATTACCTGCGATGTCGAGGCATCAGTGTTACCAGGGAAGCGCTTGTGGATTTGGTGGTGAAGCTTACGTTAATTCATTGGGGGTCCACAGATCGGAACCAGGTAATTTTGGTGATTCCAGTGGTGATTCCAGTCCCGCATAAACCCCTGTTGTGAATTCACTAAGGCATTGAGCTAACATTGTCAACGAGCTTGAGTCTCGCTCATTCACCCAGGTCCCCCGATGAATTCACTCATCCAAGCGCGTTTTACCGCCGATGGATCTAGCGATGAATTCATGAACAAATTTGCGCATGAATTTACTGAGGTCAACGATATTAGTCTCCCCCTCCAAACGGCTTCTCGTAAGATGTCTGGGATCAATTCGCCCTCAGTGTATCACTAATTTAAATCCACATGGCCCAGATCTGCTAGAAATTTATGAGACACGCCAATTGCACTGGCAAGTAAGACCGTTAGGCCATCTCCCTGTTCCTAGTCCCGTTCAGGGACTCCATCTTCTGGATTGCGCCATATTCCTGTTCACAATGCTGGGGGTCGAGCGTGAGTCTCCCTAGCAATGATATTTTCCAGACACTGACGCGTATATTTCTTCAGAGGCGAGGCTCCATGGTGTGTGGTTATCTGCTCAGCAGCTCCTTACGACCAAGGAAATCGAGGTGGTCCATCATGTGCACTTCTCTCGCTTCCGAGATTATTTATGGGACAATGCCACTTTGACTTTTTGTAACGAGACCGATTGTGGCCTGATGAAATTGAAGGATGACAATCTGCACAACCAGCTCATCGCGAACCCTCCCAACTCCCTCGTCATGATCATGTCAGTAGTCCAAAGATGTTGTTTCTTCTGTTTAATGATCTGAGCTGGAATTGAATTTTCCAAAAAGCACCCTCTGGTGGAAGAGTCGAAAATCAGCGGCTGGATGTATAACATCCGTGGTCGCCAGACTACATAGGTGGTGATGGGTCAGGTTTTTTTTTCTTGTTTTGTGGCTTATGGCGGCGGAGACATCGGCCCCCATCTACACTGAATACAGAGTGATGCACAAGACACCGCTGCTCTATTTGAATGCCCTATGAAGCTCCCCCCCACCAAAAGTGAACAATGGCCCATTTCAGAATCGCACGCAGTCAGACCCAGGTGGATCAGTCCAAAATCACAGGGATACAATGCTCCACTCTGGAAGGAGGTATGGCATTGAACCCATTTACAGCTGGTTTCAGTAAAGTGTAGAAACCCGCTGAGCAGCCAGTGCCCCCCCTGATAGACGGGTTGAGGTTTGGCATTCTCCTCGATGATGACAATCCATAGCCATTATCTTCCTTGGAACAGGGTCTATTTGGGACATCACCCTCCTACAGTCAGCAGTAGTTATTCACAGCGCGGTATAGAAGTGCGATTTTGAGGAGCCATGACGGGACAAACGTGCGTGTGCTTATCAGGGCATGACGAAATGTATGTGGAAGCACCAACGCATGGCGTTCAAGGAGATTGCGCACCATGTTCTGGGCTCGAAACCATTATTGAGTGCAAGCGCAAAAGTCTGGGGTCGTGCGAATACCGGAGATCCCCGTTCTCCAAATCCACTCCATCGATGCTCGAGCACCCAGTAAACGCTTTTCGTGCAGTCCCCACTTCACGGGAACTAGCTGTACATGGCAGACCTCATGACTGTGGACATTGAAAAGCACATCTGGGAACGAATCTCCGAATCGGAAGTACCAGTAGGCAGGTTCTCACCAGTCTCAGTAGTACTGTCGTGTTACGACCGCGAGCCCGGTCGCGGGTCACAGGGGCTCGCGGGCCTTAGACACACTCATTTTCATCTCTTCTCTACTTGGGGCTGACGTAAAGTCGCGCGGGGGGCGCAAGGGATCAGATTTCAGTTGGCAGATTCCCTGTACTAGCCATTTCAATCCGCAGATAACAATCTGTGTTGAACCCACCAATCAAGAATATTCACGTACGGGAAGGCCAGTTTATTCAATTCTTATCAGATCCATGACAAAGTTAATCCCTTAAGGCCAGGGAAAAGATTCACGGAGGAACACCGATCATTGAAAAAATTCATGCAAGAACAACAGCTTCTGTCAAGGGTTCAATGGTCCTCGAATATCCAAATAGATTGGATACAATAGGCTCTTGCGATGGGGATTCCGCAGCAACAAACCCTTTTCCAGCCCTTTGACAAAACTTGTGGCCTGCCAATTCAATCAAGTTTTGCTGAGCCTTCCTTAGAGATATTCTACTGTGAATGCCCCAATAATAATGGGTGGACGATGGATTCGGTCCACCCCCGAGGCCTCGAATTTGTGGTCCTAGCGAATTTGGATCACGAGATCAATCCCCCAAGGTCCCACCTTCCGCGTTGGTCCCATATACATTTGCCTGAATCTGACACGCTGAATTTTTCCGACTGACAACATTAAGCAGCTGCTAAGAATACTAGTTGTCTACAGGGTAAGTTTGAACTGAACCACTGAGTGGTGAATCAGCCGCGTGTGGCCACTTGGATATATTGAAAAACGACCAGATCTGGGTTCACGGCGGTGTAGTGGCTCCGCCCCGAGGTGCCTCAACATCCAACACGGCCCAAATTGTGTCTCCTGAGGCATGTGGATCACTGGACCAGTCCCCCCCCATGTTACTATAAAATCCCCTGGGGGTCATCTCGTTCTACAGTGAACCCACTCTTACACACAATGGCAGAGCTCCCCTCCCCTCCCCCAGTCTACTTCATCGTCAACCGACTTCTCTTGCCCGGCTTCCAAGAGCTTGCGGCTCAGTACAACCACGTCAATCAGCCGTTGACAGCGCCGGTCTTCGATCCGACCAATAAAGGCCAGCTTGTAAGCAGTATTCTATGCTATCCTATTGGTCTGGTGTATCTTACATGCGCATCATTTCATTGTAGTGGGTCATTGCCTCGCTTGAGAAGCCCACCACTATAGTTCCCTTCCACCGCCGAGACGAGCAAGCAGCTGCACATGAATTGCGGCCTCCTTTGCCCGAGCCTAACTTCGTTATCGCGGAGACTGCGGTGAGGCCTCATGAGTGGTTAATCAGGTCTGAGGATCCCGACAAGCCCCTCGAGAATGTCCGGTAGGCTCTGCTTTGCATTCTCAGCACCTCCACAGCACGAACTCAGCGTTCGATTCCCTTAAAATTCAAGCATTATAGACTTTGGAAAACCTGTGGGTAAGCCAGGCGAAATCTGGGGTCTTGAAAAACCAGTCCCGGGTGAAAAGGCAAGTTTCGCAGACTTATTCATGTTGCTTCTGCTAAGGACCTACCTGCGCAGGTCGCTCTTGAAGATGACAAGAACCGCCTTGACCAGAGATGGGATTTGCGCCGTGTGGCTTTGCCGGAGTAAGGGCATGCATGTGCGGTATTGAACTTTGTCGCTTCTCAAACTTTCGATCAAGAATCAGTGTACAAGTATCAGTTCCGAATTGAATGATGTTGTTGTTCGGTCTTGCTTTGGAATGCTGCCCCCTGAGAAACCAGCACGGAATGATGTGAGCACTTCCTCACCAACGCTGGGATCAACACTAGGGCGATTAATAGACATGGCGACCTAAGGAAATATGGAGTTGAGTTGAAGCAAATACCGCCGTTCCCAAATCCTCTGATGGGCATAGCAAAACGTAGAACGCAAGCTCGACGAAACTACTAGTGGCCCAAATCCATGAAAGTAGGATAAATTACCGGCCACCGGCAGTGCTTGAGTGCGTGAACTTGAGAGCAATGCCTTCATCAAGATCCCACATCTCTAGATATGTTACTGCCTTGGGCCCTGGGTAAATTAGATAGCGCGGGTGATATCACGGACTGAGCAGAATGAAGAGCGAAACGACAGAAAGTTTAATTATTCCCCACTCATCTCGGCGTTCTTTGCTGATGGACTCCTATAGTCGGTGGAAATGAAGATTCCGGAGACAAGTGTCTTCGTGAACTTCTCCTAATCGACAGCGTCCTCTTCTGATGGTGATACTGCTTGGCCGCTATTGCTGTAGTCACGATACTTTATTGAACGGCAATTGCCTTGTACCCTCCAAAAATTGAAGTGTGCACGAACCTATCAACGACGCTCCTTCTCTCGTAAGTATCCAAGTTTATCGCCCTTGGAGCCACGTGTGACTTCATCTCGTGGTGTTTCGCTGTGCAAACCAGACAATATTTTGACAAGAATAGCTCCCCCTGGTAATTATTGATTGTGAGTTCGAAGGCAACTTTGGGTAACATGGCCCTTCAAAATGAAAGACCCTCCTCATGCCTTCTTATGGTATGTATCTTGCCACTCCGAATTTGTTTGGAAAGCTCAAGAAATCTTTAGTTTGGAACCGTTACATTTTATCTCGTTGCAGCAATAGCAGTGGGCATCTAACGACCCAGGACTGTCCCAGCGCGCCCTTGTCTGAGGACACCATTGGTTTCTTTATAGGTGTACTCATTGACTCCTCAAGCCTATTTCCGTGGGCCGGACTCTCCACCACTTCTCGGCACTAAAGACTTATCGGTGTCGTATTTGTACTTGTCTCCGGCGTTTCTACGGTGCTGCATGACGTGGTCATCAAACGATCTCTTGATGCAGTGTGCAAGAGCACTCCAGCTCGCATGGTGCTTGAGCCTCGTAAGCGCTCTGGTCATGTTGCCCGTAGTGCTCCGTGGCGCTGAGAAGAGTTAACATTACTGACATTAGGCGGATCTGGACGCAGACAGAGGCTGAAAATTGCGCTGGGAACCAGTGGAACTGGGACCTGCAATCGGACCACTCCGCCATCCAAACCTAATATGCCGGGTGCTGGACAGTGGATATAGGTCCCACTCCCCGAGTGCTGGAATCCGTGAGTGCGAGAACCTGGGTTCACCACGTTTTTTGGCCCAAATCCGTGAACTGAGCATACGTTTTAGCAAAACCTCGGAATCCATCAATCACGCCTCAAAAAGCTGATGGAGTTCGCGGGGGTCCTAGTGTTCCTCGCAGGCGAGTTTCTTGGGATCATGGATGTATTGTTCGGGCCGGCGTTCCAGGCTCCGACAAGGGGTTCAGCGCATTGGCTACGTTCCTTTGGGTATCCGTTATCACTGTGCGTTCCCCTTCATTCCCACGTGAGAGTAGGAGCCCCCATCAATCAATAGACTTTATCTTTCTCGGGATTTCTAGGATTTCTCATTTGTGGGCCCCTGGACTAGTAATATCACGGTGCTAGTCCTGGATATTCGAAACATTTCTCACATCTTGAATGAGAACTCCCTCCTATCAAGGTGTCGACGGCCGTTCGAGGTGTCTTACAGACCCTCCTGAGTGTCGCGGTATTTGGTGATATCATCACCACGTGTATGCACATTGGATGCCCTCTTATGTTCCTTGATACATCGTTATTTATTACTTCTTTCTCGTAGCGGACGCATATCCTTGATTACGATCATTCTGGTGAGATTGATCTCCTGCATGCGGGTACAGAACGAAGTGATCATCGTTGCACAGTGGTGGTTCAACAACACACCAGCCGCGACACCGATGTTCAATCAAATGGACGACAACGAACAGGGACGGTTGTCGAAGATGGAGAACGGATTCTTGGAGAGGGTTCGAAGCTGGCACGTTAGTGAGTATGCACCCTACATATCTTAAGAAGCCCGGCACGCCCCAGCCGACTAGGAGGTGACTCTTTCGTGTCTCTCGTGATTAGTTGCAATGTCGGGGCATCAGTGTTACCCAGGACAGCGCTTGTTGCTTTGGTCGTGAGGCTTACGTTAATTCGTTAGGGGTCTACCGGTTGGAATCCGCCGGAACCAGGCAATTCTGGTGATTCCAGGGGTGATTCTAACAGAATTGCGTCCCGCATAAAATCCCTTGTTGCGAATTCACTACGGGGCATTGAGCCAGCGTTTGTCAGCCAGCTTGAATCTCGCTCATTCACCCAGATCCTCCAATGAATCCACTCATCTAAGCGGGCTCTACCGCCGATGAATCTGGCGACGAATTTATCAACAAGGTTGCCCATGAGTATACTGAGGTCAACGAGACCAGTTCCCCCTCCAAACGGCTGCTCGTAAGGTTTCTGGGATCCATTCGCCCTCTCAGAGCATCACTAATTTAATTCCGCACGGCCCAGATATTTATTCTCATGGCTAGAAATTCTGTGAGCCACGGAAATCGTACTGGCAAACAGGACTGTTATGCCATCTCCCTACTCACAGTCCCCCTCACCTTCCGGACTGCGCCGGATTCCTTTTCGCAATGCTAGGGATCGAGCGAGAGTCCCCCTAGCTATAATATTTCCCAGACACTGAATCATGTATTTTTTCAGTGTCAAGCGAGCGTCGTTATCCGCTCAACGACTCCTTACGACTAGGGAAATCCGGGTGCTCCATCATGTGCACTTCTCTCCGCGCTTCCGAGATTATTTATGGGACGATGTAATCAGACCGATTGCGGCCTGATGAAATTAAGGACGTCGATCTGCAGAACTAGCTTATCGCGAACCCGGCCAAGCCTCTCGTCGTGATCAGGTCAGCAAACCCAAGGATGTCGTTTCTTCTGTTTAATGATCCGAGCTGGAATTTCATTTCCCGTCTTTGGTGTTGGAAGAGTCGAAAATCAGCGGCTGGATGTATAGCGTCCATGGTTGTTAGACCACACAGGTCGCTTGTAATGGGTCAGGTTTTTCTTTTCTTGTTTCGTAGCTTACGCCAGTGGAGACATCGGCCCCCCGATGTATCTACCCCAAACACGGAATGATGCACGAGAGACCACCTTGGAACGTTTGCCCCCGAGAAACCAGCACTAGATGACGGAGCACCTGCTCACCCGGATTGGGATCGATAATTAGGGCGATTAATAGATAGGGCGACCTAAGGAAATACGAATTTGAGTTGAACAAAATACCCCCGTTCCCCAAGTGCCCCGCTAGGTATAGTAAAACCTAGAACACGAGCTCCGTGAAACTACCAGGGGCCAAGGATTCACGAAAGTGAGTAAATTACCGGCCACTGGGAGTGCTTCGAGCACGTGGAATTGAAGCAACGCCTTCGTCAAGGCCCCACATCTCTAGGTATATTATTTTCTTGAGCTCTAGGCGAATTAGATGGTCCCGGTGATGTCGCGGACTGAGCAGATGAAGAGCGAAACAACAACAAGTTTAATTATTCCTCAGGGTTCTTTGTTGGTGGAGTCCCATAGTTCATGGAAATGAACATTCCAGAGATAAGTGCCTTGGTTACACACTTATCCCTAGTCGACGGGTCTCTCTGTGGCCTCTTCCGGGCGTATCTGCTTGGCCGTTATTGCTGTAGTCACGATACTTTATTGAACGGCAATTGCCTTGTATTGACCCTCCAAAAATTGAAGCGCGCGAGCTGTGCACGAACCTATCAACGACGCTCCTTCTCTCGTATGTATCCAAGTTTTTCGCCGTTGGAACCATATGTGACTCCATGTCGTTGTGCTTCGTTGCGCAAGCCAGACAATATTTTGACAAGAATAGCTCCCCCTTGTAATTACCGACTGTCGGTTCGAAGGTAACTTTGGGTAACATGGCCCCTCAAAATGAAAGACCCGCTTCACGCCTTCTCGTTGTACGTATCCCGCCACTCCTCTTTCCGATTTGTTTGGAAGGCTCAAGAAATCATCAGTTTGGAACCGTTACATTTTATCTCGTTGCAGCAATAGCGGTGAGCATTTAATGACCTTCGACTGTCGCAGCGCACTCTTTCCTGAAACATTTTATGTCTCTAGATGATTCTTGCGTGAGCCCTGCAGTCGATTCGGGCCATTACCTTTTCATCATTTGACATCGATGCAGAAACAAATGGGTGCTGAATGCAACGACAGTGCCATTATTTTTCCTCTTCGTTCAACTCTCTATCGCAGTGGCGCTTCTGGTGCTCACGCATGCATTCGGTCTCATTCATATAACACTGGTGTTGGACGTGGACACACTAAAGGCGCTCGCTCCGCTCATTAGCATCAATGTGTTGGGATTAAAGTGTGTATCTGCGTCTAGTCTTTGCCTATTCGACTCTAACCAGATCATATAACCCTAGTTTCAACAATCTTACGCTGAAATATGTGGACGCGTCCTTTTACCAAGTAGCCCGCGGCTTGCTCCTCCCCTTCACTGTCGGCTTCTCTTCCCTTCTGCTTCATGCACGTCCTTCTCTCCGGATCCTCCTCTCTTGTGGACTTGTCACCATCGGTTTCTTCATAGGTGTACTCATTGACTCACCATCTTCGAGTTATTTCCGGAGGCCGGACTCTCCGCCCCTAGCCGGCACTAAAGCCCCGTCACTTATCGGTGTCGTATTTGGACTTGTCTCCAGCGTTTCCACAGCGCTGCATGCCGTAGTTATCAAACGATCACTCGATGCAGTGGGCGGGAGCACTCTCCAGCTCGCATGGTACTCGAACCTCGTAAGCGCTCTGGTCATGTTACCCGTAGTATTCCTCGCAGGCGAGTTCCCCGGGATCATGGATCTATTGTTTGGTTCCAGCCTTTCTGGCTCCGATAAGGGACTCAGCGCATTGGCTACGTTCCTTTGGGGCTCCGCTATCACTGTTCGTTATTCCTCACTCTTACATGACTAAGAACCCCAATCAATCATTAGGCGTTATCTTCCTAGGGATTTGTTGGATTCCTCATTTGTATTGCGGGCTTTTTGAGTATTAAGATCACATCCCCTATCACCCATATGGTCAGCTGCTAGTCTTGGATATTCGAAACAGTTTTCACGTCACCTGACGAACCCCCTCCTATCAAGGTGTCGGCGGCCGTTCGAGGTGTCTTACAGACCCTCCTGAGTGTTGCCTTATTCGGCGATGTCATCACCAAGTGCGTGCACATCGGACGCCTCCTTGCCTCAATATTTACTACTCCTTTCTCGTAGGGGACGCATATCTTCGATTGCGATCATTCTGGTGGGATCGATCTACTACACGTGGGTGAAGAACGAAGAGACGACTGCTGCACAGCGGCGGTTCAACAATACACCAGCCGCGACACCGATGCTGGGTCGAATGGACGACGATGAACAGGGACGGCTATCGAAGATGGAGAACGGATTCTTAGAGAGGGTTCGAAGCTGGAGTGCTGGTGGGCAGAGCGGGGGCTCCTATGAGCCAGTTGCACTTCGAGATATCCACGAGCGGTCGAATGTGAATTCGCCTGAGTTGGAGCGGGATCGAAAGGAATTACAAGACTGATGCCTTGATCGCTGGTTCACAGCGCGGTCATATATACATCTACATTGTGCTGTGTATAGATATATTTATTTAGTACTTCATCTCCTTTTTCTCAAGGTGTTGAGCATTAACGCCCAAAACGGTCTTCTGAGTTGGAAGGTAGAAATCAACAATTATGAGATAAATTCGCAATATTGGGATGGGTGGCGATCGACTGTCGTGGAAGACTACTCGGAATAGCAAGGGCAGCCAGGCAACGGTCAATGAGAAACAGTAGAGGCACGGGCCCAATACATGGAAACTGTAAAAATATAATGAACAAGTCTATGAGGGAACGAAGGATAGCGCAAAGTTATCATTGCGTTTTGTGAACAGCCCCATGCTGCATCATGTTATCGGACCTGCTGAAGCTTTTGCCGCATCCAGGGAAAGGACACACAAATGCTTCGAAAATGGACATGAATTAGCAAGGGGATCTCAACGCAGTGGAGATAGAACTAACATCTTTGTTCGCTATGGAGTGAGGCGGTGTGTCGTTTGAGATGTTCCCTGCGGCGAAAGCACTTCCCACAACCCTCCACCAGGCACACATGCGATCTGCCTGTAGGGAGGGGTTCGGCCCGACGTGAAGTTTTACGGAGTTTACGACCGACGCTCTCGTCTTCATCCTCTTCTTCGTCTCCCACATCTTTGGCAGGGATGCCGACGGTGGGTACCATACGACCCCGACTCCTCTTTTGACTGACAGTAGACGAAGTCAGAGATGAAGAGGGGGGGATTGTGGAGGGAGGGGTGTATACGGGTAGAAGACGACCGTGGGTGGGGGAAGGGGGTCGCCGGGGGACATTGCTCAATTTTTTACGAACAGGGGGCGGAGAGGCCGAAGGCGAGCCGGAGACAGATGTAGAAGCAGACGTATACTGGGGTTCGGTGGAGGTATCGCGGGATGGACTCTCTTCCCTCAACTCCTCACTTTCAGAGACCTCACATAGGGGGGATTGTCGCGAAACCCGTGCCCCGCCTTTTCTTGCCAGTTTTGACTCCACCCAGAGAACAGTGCTATGGGTGGTCTCCTCGTCCTCGTCAAAACCCAGAGGACGGACATTGACCTCGTCCCAGCCTTGAGTGCGATCGAAACAATCATCGTCCCAGTTGGCTTGAGGGGTGGGTTGGACGTGATGCATTTGGGGAGATTCCTCTGGAACTGAGCGGAGGGAAGTTGGAGTACCATCGCTGTAACCGCCGATCCCACGGAATGGAGTCTTGTCAGAGATTAGGGTACCCGAGGTTTTTGCGTTGTGGGCATCACCGCCGCGATTTTGTATCGGCCCTTCGACACCCATGGGCAAGGAAGACATGGGCGGTTTTTTTTTTTGAGATTCTTTGTGTGGTGCCAGAGGAGGGATGGGCTTCGTCCAGTTCCAGGGGCTATTGTGTGAGACTCACGTGGGGGGCAGTTGCCGGTTTGACCCCTGTAAATATTACTAAGATAGGAGCCATGCATCGGCAATCACCGTAGACCATGGAGAATTTACGTAAAATTACACGATGATGAGAGGCCGTATGCATCTGAACTTGGAAACGAAAACAAAAGGAAATGGGGGATTGGGAAACGGGGTGGTCTGGCTGGGGTTTACGGCTATTGCCGAGAAAAGGTTCCGTGTTAGGCTTATTCACCCAGCAATCGACTATGTCCACAATAACGCATATTTCGTCCCTCCCAGATCTCACCCGCGTCCTTGAAGCTAATAAGAACAAGCTTTCGGTTCGTTTCTTCATGGAATCGACATGAATGCCACTGACCTTGACACTGGTTCCAGGTCATCGACTTCCATGCGTCGTGGTCGGTCCAATGATAGCCTAGTTAAACCAGTTTATTCTAACGTGCTTATACTACGGAATAGGTGTGGCCCATGGTATGGATGTGTGAGCAACTCTGTGAATAGCAAATTGACAACATTATTTTCTCGCCACAGTCACCAAATCGCGCCCAAATACGAGGCACTGAGTAAAGAGCACACCAACGTGGCTTTTACCAAATGCGATGTCGATGCCGCACAAGATGTTTCGCAGAAGTACGGCATCACCGCCATGCCATCCTTTGTTTTTATCAAGAATGGCCAAAAAGTTGACCTCGTCCGAGGGGCGAACCCCAAAGCTTTGGAAGAGGCCATCAAGAAGCATTCTAGTGGATCTACCGGTGGATTTTCTGGTCAAGGCCATACCCTAGGCTCGTCCGCAACGCCTTCCTCCGTGCCTACTCCTTCGGAAACCATTACCCCGTTCGCTGTGCTCGAGTCTTGGGCTAAGTTGGATCCTCAGGTGCAGATCTTGCTGTTGCTTGTCGGAGGGTTTGTTGGTTTCCTACTATTGTCTTTTCATTGCCACTGATGAATTTGGAACCAGGTATTTGGGCTATTTGTTTTTGTTTGCCTGAGACAATCTTATTTTTCGATCTGCACGGACGCTGCATGTATCCCGTGTAATATTTGCGCATCGTCCGTTTTCCTCCCAACAAGTTTAGACTTTCCAGTGGGCCCTGACCACCGCGTGACCGACAAGTAAACGCAATTATACGATAGCATTCATCGTCTTGCAGTCTACTGGCGCTAATCTTCAGGGGCGTGTCCCCTATCGAAAGCCAATGCGTATCTGCTCGCCGTTGAGGAAGTAGACTGCAATGCGATCTCAACAATAACCTTGAAATGAAACCTGTGCCCGAGTTAGGTAGCGTTACAGCTCAACTCATCTCGGGTCCGGCTTCGTATCATTGCATCTCAGTGTGCTCGTCTCACACCTTACTCATCCTCACGAGACGAAAAAAACCAGATGTTTTATCTTGCCTACTACGTATGCAAAAATCGTCTCTACCAGCGATCCTACGTACCGTGCACCCTCGTGATAAAGTCAACTTGGGTCCACACGAACTCTAGGGCGTCGTCCCGAGAATGCGATTTTGCACAAGTGTTAGGATGAGGAGGACGGCGAGTCCATGCAGCGCCAAAAAGGAATTCTCACTCCGAGTCAGAGTCAGAGTCAGAGTCAACTACGGTCCCAGGGATGAATGGGACATATAGCGACTAGGTCAGTAGATATGCACGTACCCTGTACCGCACCACTATTCAATCCGGACGCGAAGGTCCCAGCCCATTTCCTCAATAACCTCACCGAACTCATGTCATCCGAACACGACGAAGAAACCTGGCCAAAGGCAGCTGCAAAGTGGCGCGGGCACAAAATACGCGGAGGGAGGTCCGGGGACTCTGAGACGACACTGCTGTCACCAACGTTTTCCGACTTGTTCTTGGTCCCGGATATCGTGTCGTGCATTTCCTGAACTGAGGCGAGTGCGGCAGCCACGCAAAGATGCTTGAGGTCCGATCCGGAGAAAAGCTTTGTACGCCTCGCGATTTCGGAGATATCAACACCGTCTAATTCTTCGTCGCGGAGAAGGGCAGTGATGATTCCTGAAGTGCGGGAGTGCTCAACTGATGTGATACAAAGAATACATAGGATGCATGCGTGGGCTTACTTTCACGTTCCTCGAACCTGGGCAGATCCACTAGCAGCCGTCGAGGCAGCTATCAAATTGGATAACATTACTTCTCAGCTGCCGAAACAGCCTGGAACAGACACGTACTCGACGAAGGACCGCGTCGTCTAAATCATATGGTCGATTTGTACACCCTATGACGATAATTCCATTCTCCTTGTTAGTCCCAGAGCTTTGAAGACCGTCCATTTCCTGGGGAGAACAGACTTAGTGTCTATTGTTGAATGTCGTGAGTGATGACTAACTTGCATAAATTCTGCCAGCTTGTAATGGAAACCATTGAACGTCAGGGAAATATGGCGGGGATAGCGCTTCTGGTACTCACCATCGAAGATTGGTAGCTAGAGCCATATGATCCATTTCTATTACGGAACAACGCATCCACCTCGTCAATGAAGACGATGCAAGGGCCCAACCGTCGAGCCAAGGACTGGGATGGAGTTATAGATGGTTTATCCGCGTTCGCCTCGAAAGTTCGACGCAAAACTTACAAAGATTGCTTTGATGTATTTTTCCGTCTCGCCTACCCACTTATTTTGGACCGACCTACGATCAATATACCCATCTCAGCGCCGCCTAATATCGTCTGAGTTATGATTGCTGAAGCGTACGCGGAGGTAATTTGAAGCATATGGGTATTGCATTGCTTTGCCACTGCTTTACATAAAAGGGTCTTTCCCGTCCCCTAAAGAGGAGGAATATAAATATCATCACGATTGAGAGAGCTCATGCTTACCGGTGGACCATATAGCAAAATACCCGACATTGACTCGGATTTGAGGATTCCGCCTCTGTAGGCCGAGGGATACAAGAGCGGAAACGTGACAATCGAGTGAATAGCATTGATAATAGTTTGAGAAATGCAAACGTCTTCGAATTTCGTTGTTAGCCCAGCTAGATGCGCAGCAGAGTCAGGAGAATTCGCATGCAGGGTGCAAGAAACATACCCGGGTCGACCACACATGACAGAAGCGCCTGTTCATGCTTGTTTAGACCGGATTCACGCTTTAATTGTTCGAGTTTGGATTCCTGAATTGCCTCGTCAGGGACCTCCTCGGGGCCATTAGCCTTGACAAAGTCCCTGCGTTCGGCGGCAAGAGCTCCTATGTTATCCCACGCCTGACATACGATCTCGGCGGTCACGACACGGCGACTAGAAGCGGCCGACGTCGTATCGATAGAAGATGACACCGACGACAGGGAGGGGCTATCCGACACTACGGAGGACGAATGGGCAGCAGAATAAGCTAAGAGACAAGCATTCGAAGCCAATCGCTTCCCGACCCAATGAGGCAATACTCGGTCTCGTAGATCCTCCGGAAACCGACTGGGTGATACAACCGATGCATTGTTGTCAGTAACTTCGTTCGCCGTAGAGGGAGCTCTCGCTCCAAGAGTCATCTTGAACACATTTCCCCCCTCAAGGGTGCCATCTTCCTCATCAATGGCATCACGCAAGATCGAGTCATTTAAGATTGATAATCGTTCCACCATCTCGAATTCCCAGTCCTCGGAGAATTTAGGGCTGAGATCTGGTGTAAACACGGGGAGGATCGTGCCGTAGAGCGAATTTGAAAACCGATTTGTAGGTACGTCTTGGTTCATAAGATCATAGTAGGTGCCTGGGTTTTCCCATTGTAACAGGTGCCTCTTCGGGGTCGGGGGGGCTGCCCGCTCTCGCTCCAAATAGGTCCTAGTGAAGGCACGAAGAAGTTCAAGGCCAGCAGCCTCATGAAAGGGATCAATTTGGGGCACCAAGTGGGAAAGATGACTCCCTCCAGACTGAAAGCATTCCCGATCTTGATCACTCTTCAGAGGTCGAGACATGCCCATGACTACAACAACCCGGTGCAGACGGGAAGGATCCAGGGGACCAGAGCCCTGGATGGAAGCCTTGCGATGCAGCCGAATGGTGGCCAAGAGCTCTTCAAGGAAGGAGCGAGCAACGAAGGATATTGCACCGAAATCGCGGAGGTAAATAATACGGCGCTTAGAAGATGGGGTAATTTTCTTGTCTTCAATTCCGTCCGACGGGATAATCGATGCTGAGCCTGTCGTAAAATCGGACGAGGCGCGAGCATCATTGGCCAGAGTGTCACCGAGTGACACGGGAAGATCCACAGCGACCAGAGCTCGAAGATAGTGATTGATTTGATCGTGACAGCGCAATTCCTCCTCGGAATCTGATTCGCTAGAATTTGACGGACGAGTACAATTGCGGGTTTTCTCTGCGATGTCGCATAGTTCTGGCGTTGAAGAATTGTGGTGAGGGTCAGATATTCAACCATTAGTAAAACCACAGAGCCCACGTTTTCCCAATAGATTGGGCTCCCCACGCAAAAATTCTATCGAGTCTAAGACGAGGACGTCAGCCTCGTGTGACGACGCGATCTGCCGCACAAAGGTGTCTATAACAGACAATTCCTTGTGAGGGGAGAACAAGGTGAATGTGGTGTCAGGCAAGGCGGGTCCTATTTTATCATTTGTTTCATCGGCAGCGGCGAGCTGTGCGGAGTCCGAGAAAGCCTTATGGAATCTAGCTCGTGCGTTGACCATGAAGCCTGGAGGGAAGACGATGCCATGATCAACCGAACCTCCTGGGCCTGGCGTACCATTAGGAGCCGCCTCGCCGGCCAGATTAGTGTTGGACGGTACGATGGGGACGAAGGGCCACACGTTCTTCCTCGCAAACTCAACAGGAATGCTCACAGGTTCACTGGAGTTCTCTGTCACGGTCTCTCCCTTCTCCTCGGGGACACATGTCTGTTCTGATGGGTTCAAAGATGGTGTTAAGACTTCTTGGAGTTTGGCACCGTCGTCCTCTTCAGCAGAGGAGCCCAAAGGAAGCATTGGTTGGATAAAGTGATGTACTGTAGCCTGATGGGCTTTTTGAAGCGTTTGTTCGGTCCAGTGGTACGGTGGATTTCCCCCGAGGATTCACCTCAGAATTGTGAGGTCCCAGCGCCCCTGATATACAGTCATCGTGACGGAAAATACGTATACCCGATTTTGGCAGTCTGTTCCCGCTGACGTAATGCCAAAAAATCTTGTCCTGGGCCAAAATCAGGCAGTGCGTGCCAAATCCTCAAAAACAGAGCTCAAAAACTCTCCGCGTAGCAGGGAACAATCCAGTGTACTGGAGTGCTAGGTAGCCCGCTCCCGGCGAAATGGCCTAGGCCCCCAAAATTTGGGTCCCCAGAGTCCCGAGAAACCGTGCTAGCACTGCTAGGTGTATCTTGAGGTCCCAGTGTCTCGAAAGTTGAGTCCGGTGGAGGGTACGGGGGCCCAAGGCTTGACTAGATACAGGATTGTGGCCGATGAAATCGCCTCCAGGTTGCTCAGGCCACAAAAAGACAAATAGCGGGAATTGACTAAAGAATCTCAAAATGTCACATGTCTTTTGTGTTAGCACTCAGTCAAGGGAAAAATATCTTGTATATTCAAAAGTATTCTCGACGTTGGTAGTACAAGAGTCAACCCAGGCCGGATTATGGTACACAAACTTACAAGCGGGCCTCAAATCGATCGTACAAAAGGACCTGATGATATAGGAGGCATAGATTTAGCGGAGCTCTTCGTCCTCCACAAAAACAAACTCAGTCGAGATCTCGTGTCGCAGTATAGGCCTGGGAGATGTCCAAGCCTCAGACAAAGTGGTCGCAACAGAGGCGGGTGAACCCGGAGGCGACGATGTGAGCGATAACACTGAGGCCTCCCGTTCCGGATGTGGCACAGGCAAACCAGCAGGCATATCCGCGCGATCCGTCTCTTCAGGTGCTGACCCAGGCATCATGACGATCGACGATGAAGACATTGATTTGTCCGAGGTCGGGGTGTCAACTTGGATGCTGGAACAATGATGGGGACTTTCAGTTTCGTCCCACAGAAGAGGAAAGGACAAAGTAGTACGCACTCGCAAAAAAGCTTGTCACCGAACACTCGACCATTCCCATCAGTCAGGCGCCACTGGCTTTGATACTCTCCAGATACTTCTGGAGCTTTCATGTGATGGGCGTGCACTTCAACCTCTCCACCAGGCTCAACACAACCAACAGGGTATACCGAAGGAGCATTCAGACCGGCACCCAGACGAAGACCACCAACAAATTCAAGCTCGGTAGTCTCGGGCCACGCGGTCTTACCCGAGTTGCGAACTACCCACGTCTGGACGAACTCTGCGCCCGCAGGGAACGTGTGCCCATCTGGGGCATTGCAGTCAGGCATAAAGGTCGCCTCGAGGACAAGCGCGTTTGTGGGCTGCGAGATTTCGGAAGCCGAAAGCTCAGCGGGGCTGGCTGCAGCAGGTGATACCCCCCCGAAAGAGTTGCCTTGCAGTGTCATCGAAGGGACACTCGCAAACTGAATCAGCCCCGGTCCTCCATCCATGGAGACTTCCATGGCCGAGGCGACAAGCCCGCGTGGCTCATCCGTAGGCACACGGGGGAAGTAATTCTCTCCGATGTCATCAGGATGCGTTGCGCGAGGAAGAATTACTTCCACCTGCGGGGTCGCGGAGAGGCAGGGGATTGGACTAACTGAGACCACAGGTGGAGGGACAGCCGACGGGGGAGGTACGGGAAGAGACCCTTCAACCTTAGACTGGAGACGGGTTTGCTCCACAAAACCGAAAACGGCCTCATAGCTCAATGGGTCTCGCACGTAATCATGTTTAAATTTGACAAGGGGGTGAGAAGCAGGGTGCGACGGAATTGGGAGGGCCTCGCAATGCTGGCATAGATCGACGTCTGGACACTCCGGATGAAGACACTATAGGAACGGTCGTGTCAGTTTGGTCTATGGGTCGCAAGCCTAATTGCGAGGCCAACCTTAAAGCGGATTCCGATAATATGGTTATGGCATATATCACAAACAGCGGGGTGGACTGTGGTGAATTGTTCCATTGGGGGCGTCACAATGTCTTCAGGCTTCGACACTTTAACGAACGCATGATGGGGATGTTGTTCCGGGGTGATGCTAAGTTGCCCACATTGAGTCAATACTCCACTGAACAGACTAAGTAGCGAAGACACTCACGTGAAGCAGGACGAACAAGTATCAAAGTCTGTAACCGTCAGATGTTATCATGATATGATCAAATGGAATAGATAGGGACTAATTCACCAGGACAGCCGACACACTTGTACCTATTGCCAAGAATTCTCGAATCGCACATATTGCACCTGGCGGCGTGGGCGAAAGGACCAGTGGCCATTGCAACGCGGGTAGGCAGAGGGCTCACAGGAACTGACGGAGGTGATTCTGTTTCCGTTGCAGATGCAGGGCCAAGCGAAGACTCTAGCACACGGTGGACGATGACAGTACCAGGTGTGCCAAGCCTCGCAAAGTTGTGCGAATCATCGTGAGCTTCGTACCGACGAGTGTTCATGCAAGGGTCGCACATGTCATAATCCGCACAGTCCAAGCACTTGTGACGAACACCGATAATACGCTTGTCGCATACATCGCAAATACTATCGTGCACAGCAGCAGCGTTATCCTTTTCATCACTGGGTTGCTCCTCCAGGTCCTCTTGGGTACCGTGATCATATACGCGATGCACGACCACGCGCGTTGGTTTTGGGATCTTGACAAATGTGTGCATACCGTGGTGCATGTGGCGCAGATACGAATGGCAATCATTGCACATATCATAATCAGGGCAATCGAGGCATTTATGGCGGATACCACAGATGCCGAGGCCACACACGTCACAAAACGCAGGGTGTACGGACAAAGCAAGAGAGTTCGAATCAATTGCTGTCGACGTCGAAACAGGAGGAGAAGAGGGCGGGGAGACATCGACAAGAGGACGGCTAGTCACGCTAACTCCGTTTTTGACATTGGAAGCAACAGGCAAATCAGCTGGGTTGCAGTACATATTAAACTTGTGTTCAAGCCGATGGGCTCCACGATAGTTGGTGTAACAGGGCGAACACTTGGGTCACAGCCTTAGTCGGTGTACAAGCAGTGAAGAGGAACAGGTGCATACCATATCGTAATCGGGGCACTCGGAGCATTTGTGGCGAACACCGTGGATGGTGTCACCACAGACATCACAAGTGGCATGGTGGACGATAGTTGATTCGGGGCCATTCTGAGGTGCGGAGGTAGGGGCCACATCTATGTTGGCCTTGTGATCGGGAGGCATTTCGGTGAAGTAATGATACACGTTATGCTTTGCTTTGGCATCTCGCTCCTTCACGCATCGGTGGCACTGAAAGTAGAAGGTAAGAGGGCACCAGCAGCAGAAATAATTCTAGAGGCTTACGAGATCATAGTTGGCACAATTGGCACACTATAAAGCACGAAGAAAGGCTAGTAAGGAAACAATAAAAGCCATAATCTCATACCACCATACCTTGTACCTTGTACCTTTGACGAGTTCACTGCAGGAATCGCACCAAACTACTGGAGGCGCGCCAATTATGGTAACATTAGGGATTGAGTCCTTAAGTTTTTCAGCGTCAAAGGCATCCACTTGATCGCGCTCAGGAGTTGGATGGACGGGTTTCTCGGGCGTTGGAGACGAAGCACGCAATAAAACTCCAGCGTCGGTGATACCATGTTTAGCAAGAGTGTCATTCAATTGGGTAACGAATGACGACAACATGCTGTGGATTTCTTCTTTGGGCGTCGAAGCGGGAGAACCGGTCGAGGTGATTGGTGGTGGACGGTTCACTGCCACACGAGGAAGGGTAGGCAAAGCTCGGGACCCGGTGCGGCCCAAACCACGCGATCTGTGGGGCACAGCCCACCGGGGAACATAGTTATGGCCCACATTGAAGGCGCCTTGGGCATGTGCGGCCCAGTGAGGCGTACGTGGAACGTCATCGACATCATCTTTCGAGCGAAACCACCAAGGCTTGGGTGGAACTGGTGGTTCCTGCGAAGTGTCTTCGTCATCAATATCCATAGGACCTTGGGACGGTGAGCGACGATTCCATGAACTAGGTTCCTTGCGAGGCTTGATGTCACAGACAGTGAATCGAAGGAAACCATTACGCCAGTCTTGGGTTAAGAACGGGGAGACATGGTCCTTATATTGGGCGCCAGATCTAACCTCAGAGGCTATCCGGAGGCGGGTGGAGTCACCTGGGGTATTGGCGCTCAGCGTGAGGTTGGATAGATAGTACTGGTCCACACGAAAGACTTTGCACAGCTGAGGAATGCATCAGGACCATGAAGATCGATCAGTGTTTCAAGGCAAGCTTACCTGGTTGTGGAGGTCGTCCCAAGATGGGAACGTAGGAAATGTTAGCCGGCGGGTAATACCTGCGTACTCTGCTTTGACGGTGAATGTCATGATGCCTACTGGTCGAGAGGTGGGTCGCAGCTGGGGGGAAACAATTCTACTGCGTCTGCTACACCGTCTAGCGCGGATGGTGACTGCGGGTAAGCACACGCAATCGTTGCTCGCACGTGAGCCGGCAGTAACCGCCCAACTACCACTCATTTGTAAAAACTCGCATTCTCTTTCCTGAGTTACCGCATTGATAGGGAATTCTGATTTCGTAGACGATCGGCCCCTAGGATTTTCCTGGAGGATTGGAATTGGTTCTTGTGACCTGTCCCACCAAAGGTACCGGTTGACCTATTCCATATACAGCCTATATGAGAATCCATCAACTACCCTCAGATATAATCCACGCTATATGCATTTGGGAGAAAGAAAATAAACAAACTATTTATGCTCCGATTGGCGAAGTGTTCTCGCCTTGTGACCCATTGACCCCGCCACCAGTTCCGTAGTCATTCACCACCTGCTTGAAGGCAAGCCGTCTCGTTTGCATCGTCTTCTCCCTCATGGACCATCTCCCGTGAAGTCCGCGCCGTGGGATCGCCGACGTATGCTTTTCGCGGCTCATCTTCATGGGGTAAGAGGCTAGAACCAGATCATCCTGTATCCCCAAATCATCAAGACATGTCATATGGTCCCGCCGTTATTTCTATCCCTGGACGCGGGCCCTCAAAGCAGTTGAGGAGGTCGTGAGAATTTGCCGCCTGCTTCCCCCACCTCACCCATTTTCCCATCAGCCTTTCTGGCTCTGAATTTGGCCGTGACGAAGAGCTCAAGGCAATTGAGGATCTCGCATGTTCTCTCCGCAACCTCTCCATCTATCTTTTGGCATTTGGCCACCGTGTGGAGGCGCTCAACGCAGTTGACGCTGTGAGCATAGTCACTAGCAGCGGATTGGCCCCCTCCTGCATCTCACTTGGCTTTTGGCAATCTCTCCACCTATCTTGGCCACTTTGAAGAAGTGCTCAAGGCCATTGAGGAGGCCGTGGACATTCATCACCTGGTAGTAACAGATCCACCGGCTGTGGGTGCCATGGGTCTTAGTTCTTCTCTTTGCAACCTCGCCATTTGTAAGTGCTGAAAACGATTGACAAGCCGTGAGTATTTCTCATCATTTACTAGAAGACAGCCCTCCAGCCAGATCTCGGTCACTCTCTTGACAGCCTCTCCGTTCATCTTTTGGAGTTTGACCACCGTGAGGAAGCTCTCTGAGAGAGCGATCGTGAGAAGGCCGTGAGAATCCACCACGCACTTGAAGGTAAGTGAGGATACCATCAGCATTTATTGTACCACCTGCTGGCAGTGGATTAGAGTTGACCCGGTGTCGTTTCTTCGTGTATCAATGTATATAACAAACTGCACCTTTTGTACAAATATCGCACTTCCAAAAATGCTCTTTCAAGGAACGCCAGATGCCATCGCCGCAGTCGGCCCTCCCAAATGACAAAGCGCAGTTCAAAACAAAGCTCTTCGGCAGAACCCGACCCTCAATCGCCCCAAGAAATTGTGTATCATGGTTCGCATTCGATCGTTATTCCATTGAAGATGGTGGAATCTTATGACCTCGATAGGCGCCATCGAAGAAGGCTGGGAAGAAGGCGACCACGCCTGCTCCGAAAAAGGGCGCAACTGGCGCCGGGAACTTTGCCAAAGTACGCATTCTTTCCGCTGTTTTTGGGCAAGCACTCAACTGTGCATCGACGTCTCCAAGGCCGACTGGAAGGAAGGCTTCAAGAAGAAGCAAGCAGGGGTTACGGACATGACATTGCTTTCAACTATCAGTAACGAGGCAATCAATGAGAATCTCCAGAAGCGATGGACCAACGGCGAGATTTACACGTATATTGGATCGGTCCTAATATCTGTCAATCCCTTTCGCGGCTAGTAGTCACTCGTCTCTTCTCTCATTCATCGTATACTTATTTCATGAGTAGATCTTGGAATCTACACGGAGGCCATATTAAACACATACCGTGGGAAGAATCGGCTGGAAGTCCCACCCCATGTCTTCAGCATTGCTGAATCCGCATACTACAACATGCAAGCTTACAAGGAGAACCAATGCGTTATCATCTCAGGGGAATCTGGTGCAGGCAAGACCGAAGCCGCGAAGCGCATTATGCAATACATCGCCGCTGTTTCTGGAGGTCAAGACAGTAGCATCAAAGAAATAAAGGACATGGTTCTCGCCACTAACCCCCTACTCGAAAGCTTTGGCTGCGCCAAGACTCTGAGAAACAACAATTCTTCCCGCCACGTGGGTTTGCCTGATCTACCTATCCTTCATTTGAATCTTACATTCCGCGTTGTAGGGCAAATACTTGGAGATCATGTTTAATGATAACGGAGAGCCTGTTGGCGCCCAAATTACCAACTATCTCCTGGAGAAAGGCCGGGTCGTCGGGCAACTAGATAACGAACGAGATTTCCACATTTTTTATCAATTTACTAAGGGTGCCTCGGATGCTCACCGGGGTACGTCTCACTGGACTCAGTCTTTCAGTACATCTCACGGAGCACTTTTACAGAGATGTTTGGTCTCCAAGGGCCCGAATCATATGCATATACTAGTCGAAGCAATTGTTTAGAGGTACAGGGTATTGATGACGTAGCCGATTTCAACGAAACTTTGGTGCGAGGGAGAATTACCCTTAAATCTAATATCCTTCTGATTATTGTTTATTTGCAGAAAGCCATGAATATCATTGGCCTGTCACAACAGGAACAAACTGAGATTCTCCGTATGCTGGCGATCATCTTGTGGCTTGGCAATGTCCAATTTAGCGAGCTCGAGGATGGTAATGCTCGAGTCGACGACACAGGGGTGACCGACTTCGTTGCCTATTTGATGGAGGCAGATGGAGCTCAGGTTGCGAAGGTCATGACCAGTAAAGTCGTGGAAACCCAGAGAGGCGGGCGGCGGGGTGTGTCTTATCTGGAATTTCTTCCAATCTTACTGCTCACTCTTTGTCAGGATCGATATATGACGTCCCCTGAATCCGGCGCAAGCGGCTGCCGGTCGAGACGCTCTTTCCAAGGCGATCTACAACAATTTGTTCGAATGGATCGTTTCACGGATCAATGTTTCGATGGCCCCTCGCGCGGCTCATAGTCGTCTTATCGGGGTGCTTGATATCTACGGTTTCGAAATCTTCCAAAACAATTCTTTCGAACAACTCTGCATCAATTATGTTAACGAGAAGCTCCAACAAATCTTCATCGAGCTCACCCTCAAGACTGAACAAGAGGAGTATGTCCGCGAGAAGATCAAGTGGACACCAATCAACTACTTTAACAACAAAATTGTGTGCGACTTGATTGAAGAAAGGCGACCGCCTGGAATTTTTGCGGCCCTCAACGATGCGTGCGCGACCGCACATGCGGATCCAGCTGCTGCCGACAGTAGTTTCGTTCAACGGCTTTCCGCTTTATCCTCCCACGCACATTTTGAGCCTCGAGGGGAGAAATTCGTGGTCAAGCATTACGCAGGAGATGTGACGTACGATATCCCAGGGATGACGGATAAGAACAAGGACGCTCTGATCAAGGACTTACTGGACCTCGTCGCCACTTGTGGTAACCCGTTCTTGGCCTCACTATTTAGCGAACGGCCTGATCCGAACAGCAAGAAGAGGCCACCTACGGCAGGCGACAAGATAAAGGTTTGTCATTCTCTCTGGGTCCTGAATGGCTCGCTAATCTCATTGTGACCATATGTCTAAATTAGGGTTCCGCTGGCGCATTAGTCGAGAATCTCATGCGAGCACAACCGGCGTATATCCGCACTATCAAGTCTAATCAAAACAGGAGTCCGACAGAGTATGACAGCAAGGCCATCCTTCATCAGATCAAATACCTTGGTCTTCAGGAAAACATCCGAGTGCGTCGTGCCGGATTCGCGTACCGAAACACATTCGAAAAAATGATAGAAAGGCAGGTCGAAGTGTTAATGGGATCTGCTCATCACGTTGATTATACTCTGTGGACGATCAGATTTTACTTGCTCTCGTCTGAGACTTCTTACGCCGGAGAGTACATCTGGCAAGGAGACGCTCGATCTGGTTGTGAGCGTATACTGAAGGATACCGGGATTGCGAAGGAAGAATGGCAAATGGGGGTCACCAAAGCTTTCATCAAGAACCCTGAAACGGTAAAGTTTGTGGCATTTCTCGGCTTCCTTTAGAGCTGATGGTCCTCGTCAGCTATTTGCTCTGGAAACGATGCGTGATCGATATTGGCATAACATGGCAGCTCGAATTCAGCGGGCCTGGCGAAATTACCAACGATATCGCAATGAATCTGCTACACGAATCCAGCGGTTCTGGAGGAACAACAAGGAAGGTATCGAGTACGCAAAAATCCGTGATCGCGGGCATGAGCTGCTCGGTGGCCGTAAAGAGCGGCGAAGGTTCAGTTTGCTCAGCTATCGTCGCTTTATGGGCGACTACTTAGAGGTTGGTAGCCGTAATGCATTAGGGGAGCTGATCCATGGTGTCTGTAATATTGGGGGTATGGTATGTTTTGGTTGTTTTTTCTACGTGGAGGCTGATTCCTCCTCGTAGCCGAGCCTGTTGCTTTCAGTTCTCGTATTCAATTACTTGTATCAAAACAATTTCGGTCTAGTAAACCCTCGCCACGATACCTGGTTTTGGTGAGTTCCCAGTCATCACTGTATATCTCACTTCAGCCCCAAACTCTTCAGAATTTATTAGACGGAAAAAGCGGTATACATTGTCAGCAATACAGTCAGGGATGGCCAGACCACGCTTTTCCTTGAACGCAAAATTACATTAATTACTATCCGAGGATTCGCAATGTCAAATCTCCGAGATGATTGGGTTGTGCGTGTCTGACCTTCATCTTTTATCGCCCATACCTGACGCATCCTTGCCTAATCTCGAACTCAGGCCCTGAACCTTACGTCTTCTGAAGAAGGAGATCCGGTCTTCAGTTGTTATTTCAAGACCGAACTTCTTACTTGGCTATCGGAACTCACGCGGGAGCCATTAATGTCACTATAGGGCCAACGTGCGTTCCATTCTTGTGAAATACAAATCCCGACTACTTATTGTGGAGTGCGTCGGGTTCTAGGATCGAATACGCAAAAAAGAAAGATAAGAAACAGCTGATCAAATTCACCAAGGACGAAACCATCCTTAAGAACGATGTCTACAAGAGTCATGTCGTTTCCGTCCAGTCTGGAGAGCCCCCTGGAAGTCTCTCTCGACCGCCGGCCAAAAGAAAAGCCGGCCAGGTCCGGCCGATCACGAAGGGAAAGCTTCTTCGCAAAGGAGGACCCTCAACAGATGTAGGCATATGTTTGAGTAGCACTATTGCGCTGAGCACTGATCATGCTCTCATGACAAGTCGCGGTCTGCTCCCAAGCCGAAGGCGCAGCCGTTGCCTGGCAGCAGTGCAAATGTTAGACCAATTGGAGGAGGTCCCAGCACTACTACTCCTGCTCGACAATCTGTTCCCCCTCCACCACCCCCTCCTGCTGCCGAGCCGGATGTGCCTCTGTACAAAGCACTGTTTGACTTTGTCGGTCAAGAGGGCGAAATGTCTCTGAAGAAGGACGAACTTGTCGAAGTTGTAGAGAAGGATGATAACGGTTCGGTTGCCTGATTTATGGACGTCGCCATGAACTAACTAACTAATCTTCACCCAGGCTGGTGGCTGGTTTCGAAAGAGAGTCAAGAAGGCTGGGCACCATCCAACTACCTTGAACTGGTTCCGCCAAAACCCAAACCTGCCCCTCGATCCCCACCCACTACCGCACGGCGCCCACCTCCAGGGACGCCAGCATCCACTGTCTCTGCGATCTCCAAACCCGCTGTCAAATCTATAGTGTCGGTAACGTCAGTGACGGCGGACGTGAACGCCCGGCCTGTCTCTGTTTTCCCTGGAATGGCGAGTGGAAATGGGTCCGCTACGCCCTGGAAGAAGGCAGGTGCACCAACGACATCTCCTTCAGGTCGGCAGTCACCGGCGGCAGCTGGCTCTGGCAGAGCTACTCCGCCTGCCCTGGCACCGAAGCCGAAGCCACCGAGTGTGGCTGCTAAGCCCGTCGTATCAAAAGCCCCTCCTGCGCCCGGTGGCAGAGCCGCGGTTCCTGGTCGACTCAGTGGAAGTGTGACCCCGAGTGCGCCTCCACGGCCTGCTGCGGGCGGTGCCAAGGTTGGAGGGGGGGTTGGGCAAATGGACCTAGCTGCAGCAGTGAGTACTTCTCCCCTCCTTCTTTTGTCTTTTTGTGTAGCCTTGGGTTCTGACTGTGCTCTAAATAGCTCGCAAGGAGGGCGCAGCGATCAGAGGAATGAATCTGTTTCATCGATGGCAGTATATTGGGCTGTGCTTAGACCAATTTGTAGCCGACGCAAGGATATAATCCGCGTAATGAAGTCAGCAGTGTAACATTGTAGGATAGAGCGAGAGAAAGAGAGTCTATGACAGAAAGTGTGAAGCAGTGATCATGAAGTACGAAAATAAATGAATGGATAGAATCAAGAAATGCATGTCTCAAAATGAACTTGTATAGGGACTCCTCTGTTCCAAATGGTACCTTGGTCGATACGGATATCCAAGCATTTGTCTTCAACGAGAATCGTCCGGTGGTGGCTCTGGGTGTGGAGTGTTCATCAGGAACGACGGAACTGCAAGTGCATCCCCATCGCTTATTGACGCACGGTCTAAAGGCATGGCTAGATGTTCGCCCTCATCATCCACATCATCACTCTCCTGAGACGAGTCTCGTTCGTCATCTTCGACAGCCACATCATCGCGCAGCGCCTGGGACTCAGGTTTACTCCCCCTCTCCTCCTCTGGAAGGTCACGACCATCCAAAGCAGGCTCGAGTTCACTACGGACGCTTTTATAGTGCATCTCAACCTCGGCGGGACTGAGCACCTTGAAAGGCGCAGGACCAGAGCTAACAACGGTCTTCTCCACCGCATCTTTTGCGCGAAAGATCAGTGTGTCGATGAGGGCGGTGACACGCTCATACGTTGGGTCCGGAGATTGATTCTCCTCTTCCTCCTCTTCCTCCTCATCGTCAAATGGGGGGCTGTCTCCTGAGGGACTCGCGGCTACAGCAGCCTCGGTCGGAGAGCCGGCCAACTTGCGCTTAGCGAGTGCCTTGTATGCAGCTGGAGGCAAGCTGAGGCGGGATTCGCGCAACCGGCGTCGAAGGTCTCGAATTTCGCGCGATTGCCGAAGTTTGTCGGCCTCGAGCATGGTATTAATCGCCAGGCTAAGGGAGACGCGGCGTTCAGAATGAGCACATATGGGGACGAGTCCATTCAATGACATACAGCGAGCGATTGGTGATTTCTAGATCGGCAATCTGAGGCAAAGTACATATTCGGAGGTGAATGACAGGAGAGTACGATGACTAGGATTTACCTTCCGGTTGAATTTTGCCTCGTATTCGGCATCCTTGGCTTCCGAAATGGCCACTTCGGCATCGGCATCGCCTTCGATTTCTACGGGGCTGGCGTTCACACTAGGAGTACCAGGTTCATATGTATCGGGAGTCACAGTGGCCACAAAATAGGTTGCTCGAGGGGAGATATCACTCGTCGCCCCCGCGTCCAGGTCTCTCGACGTTCGCGCCGATAACTCTGATCCCGAATTGAAGGCCCTTGACCCTCCAGCGGAGCCAGAAGACAATGTGGAAGTAACGGGTGAACGTAACGCGGAATTTGTAGATGTGAAATTTGGGTTGTGAAGGTTGCTGAACGAGATGACAGTACGTGCCCGTGGACGAGGAGGGGAGGAATCAGGAGACCGCGGGGCAGACCGTGAAGCAGGGCTAGTGGATGATAATGGTGTGCTTGATATACGAGACGGGAGATTCCCAAAGGTAGCGGATGGGGTTCTGCGGTGTAAAGATGGCTCGTTGGTTGCAGAGTCAGGACGTCGTGCAGTGACAGAAACGGAATTAGAGCGCGAATTGCGATTACTTGGATAGGGTGCGTCATCATGTGATAAAGAATTGGAAGATGAGGGGGGTGAAGAAAGAGTCTGTGCGACCATGCCAGACAGTTTTGCACGCACGCGAATGCCTGACGAGGAGCTAGCACGGACTGCGGTAGCAGCCCCAATAGTAACGCTGTTTCTAGACGAGGAGCCAATATCGGGGAAATGCGCCTCAGGTGGAGAAGAGGGTGCGGGGGTTGAAGATGCAGAAGGCATGCTAAGGTTGCTAAGGTTGGAACTGGGGTTGGAGCTAAGATTGGAGCTTCGACCATCATCACTGTTACTCCCAGTTCGGTGCCGACCGTTCGTCGAGGGGGTGGGCGTAAGAGAACGACCTTGAGCATGGAGCCGGAAGGGATTCGAAATGTTGTCTGGGGCTATTGAAGACAAATCCTGGACAGACTGGGCTACTTTAAGCGCACTGCGCACATTAGCACTAAGCGGCACCGATCCCACTGCATTTTTATTCAAGGAAATAGCACTCTTTTTTGCTTTAGGAACGAATCCAATATTTGACGATAAACTTGGTTTATCAGGACCAATTCCTGAAATAATCATAGAAACTGGGCGCGGGGCCTGAGGGCGAAGCGGAGAGCGCGCACGGGGAACGGAGGACGCATGGGGCGGTGATCTATTGGCTGGGAAAGCGCCTTTTGGGATAGAGGAAGAACTGATCTTGGCCCGCACGGTTACATTCGAGAAGGGAGTGGGCGTGTTAGAATCGGATCTAGAAGGTGCCCGTGCTTCAGTGCGCGGTGTAATCTATTTGTGGAAATTATTAGCTGTGTCTCTGGCCATTCCTCGACATCGCCCACCTTGCGCTTGACAGCCGGGCCTTCCATTCCTCGTTGGACACAGTTGTATAGTGTGCTAGTGAATACGGCAATTGCCTAAACACGCCGATCAAACCTGCTATCCGCAAACGATTTTTCGTCCTGAAACCCTAATGACAGTGACCAAGGCCCCCACGGCATCCCCGTTGTGTGGCCATGCGATGTCTTTTCGATGACCCTTGGCCTTGCACACATCCTCCTATTGCTCACCTATTACAGTAAACCCTATTACCGACGTGCCTCGGAATCCAGTGGCCATTATTACGATATATCCTGCTTGATCCACGAGTCGTTGGATCTCCCTTTACTGACAAATGGATTTTAGAGACTAATCTTCCGCAACGTCTACAGAGATGGACCGGCGCATGTCAATGATGCGTTTGCTTCACCGTCTTTCGAGCTGACCAAGCACATTTAAAACCGAAATCATTATTGTTGTGTGCTGAACCTTTGAATTTCGTAGGCGGTTCCAGTACAATGACTACGTGCATCAAGGTACAAAATCATATAGACTATTGGTGCCTCTAATTATAGAGTTTAAACTCAGGTTTACACTGACGATTGACAGCGTTTGCTCGAAAGGTGATCCACAGACTGCGTGGTTGCTGCACACATGCTTGTTGTGTGTTGTTCTTTGACTTGTGTATGACGCTTGTAGAGGTAGGGATTGTTATTTCATTTATTCATTCTAGGAATCTTAATGCCGTGTGCTGCGTATAAGGTACGTTGCCCCCCCAGCATGCCTCGACTACTCGAGAGACTTGGTTCCCTGTCGGGTCCCTCTGCCCGTTCCGGGTCCGTTTCTGAATTATCGAGGATCAATGGCCATAGCGTTCTTTCATAGGTCTCCAAAGTTCACAGAAGACCTGCGATATCCAAACCTGAGCCTGCATCACACTTCATTGAGCAACATCTGAGTCCTGACCCCGCCGAGTCTATTTCGTCGGGCCTCGCCATCTCAATTCGGGAGATCCATGACCCTAGTCCGCCTCATCGTCACGGAGCTACACCGACCAATCATATCGTTTTTATTCTAAACCTCTTAAGCGTGTAGTAAATATAGGTGGTATTCCCAAATTGGGATGCCATCCTTAGGCCGGTGACGATACCGTTGCTGTCTGGTGAAGAAAGACGTGGCCATAGCGTCTATTCAATCGCAAATATCCTCCTGCGAGTAATGAAGCAATAGCACCAGGCCTGGGCATGTTTCCACCTGGACAAAAATAGCGAAGCGTCGGATTTTGGTTAAATGCGAATCCAGTTACCGCGACATTAAATTTTGTGCCTTGTGCTCATCAAAATCGACGACCTTTTTGTTCACCCTCTTGTAGGCCCACTCGGCCGTTTAAACTTTGTCACATCAACCAAAGATGTCGATCCACACTCTTTCTCTTAGTCTTCTCGCAGCTACCACTGCAGTTGTCGCCCAGACCATTATTCCTCTCACGCAGAGAATCTTCCCATACGCCAATATCGTAGGGCCGTGTCTTCCTCTTTCCTTCCCCGTGTTAATACCGTATTCTAGCCTTACCAAGTCGACACCGATCCCACTGGCCGTGGTCCACAGTCGGGGTACAATATTTGCAACAGCACCACCGAAGGCCCCAACTCTCAATGTCAGACCGCGCTCATTAACAACATTGCCGGTGCGTTCTTTTCCATTCGTCTACACCCCCAAGTAACTGTGAATAAACTTGGGGTTCTCCGCGATAGATTTCTGTGTGTGGGGGCCCGCGACCTTTAACTCAACTATCGGTGATACCGAGGCTGCTTCCGTTGCCTGGTGCAGCAAGCCTGGCCATGGAAGTCGTGTGATGACGTCTGGAACCCTCACTGGTGTCCAATTCCTCAAAGCCCCCGCCTACGTGCAAGTTACCGGCCTCATCAACCAGGTCAACATCAACATCGCTGCCGATGATGGAGGAGGCGAGCTGGACCCCCACGGCGCCGACGAGGTACCTACGATGTTTCTCATCATTGCCATCATTGCACTGACTATGGGGCTGAAGCGAGGAAACCCCCTCGGTGCTCTCGTCTACACTAACGCATTCCCCAGCAACAACGGCAACAACAATACTTATCAGCAAGTGATCCAGTGGCACAAGTACGCATATTTCTGTCTCCAAAGATGGTCCCTTTCTGATATTCCACCTCTTAGCTTCATGGGTTAGGGCAAAACACGTCTGCCACGCGTTCCATGCTGACACGTGTCCGGCAGGTTCCGATGTTTTTTGTTTCAAGGCATGTGACCCGGCCGTGGCTACCTCAGCCCAGTACTGTAACAATCTGTTTGATCGAATCGGCTGCAGCTATGTGGCCCCAGCTAGCGTGCGTATTGTGGTCTATTCCTCATGGCCTCTCGATCTGACCGGGCTTCTTAGTATGCTCCCAACGAATATACCGTCTGTGACAGTGACAACCAGGATCCGCCTGGAGTGTACACCAACTCGGCTGGCGTTGTCACTACATACACCCAGCCCCCAGAGTCCCTTGGCCCAATCTCCACCCTCCCATACGTCGCAAAGGTCCGCGCTCTTACTCTTATTAGGAGGCCTGTCTAATTTAACTTGTTCGCCACGTTCAGATTCCCGCCACATCCAATTGCGTCACGTTCCAATCCGCGCAACTATATGCCTCCGAAAGTTCCGCGAGTTCTTCAACGAGCAGTGTAAAGTCTACCTCGGCAAAGTCAACCACTAGTGTTACCGGGAAGAGCGGCTCCGGCAGTGGCTCTCCTACTAGCACCTCGACTTCCAAGTCTTCTAGCGCAGCTCGCCCCATTCGTAGCTCGCCCTTCTACGGTGCGGGCACGGGTATGTTCATTGCCGTCAGCGTGAGCGTCATGGCTGGACTTGGAGCCGTTGTCGTGATTCTTTGAACGGAGGAGTCTTCATGATTATCGCGGACCATGTCTCAAATTTAATCATCCAATGGACATTGAGTGCTCATCTTTGTTGCAACGGGTGGTCGTGCTTTGTATCCATTACCGCATGTTGCTACCCTCGCCACAATAGTACCTCCTTCAAGTGACATCGCGTGGCTTTCATAAATATTTCAGTGTTTTGACATTGTGACATTGTTACATACATCTGTTGCTGTCGCCAGAATTAATCCCATTCAGGGATCCACTGCGTAATGTTGCGATCGTGCGGAATCTATGCGCAGTATTTCAAAAATCCTTAAATGCCATCTCAATCCTCTTATTCGCGTTGACTTATGGTGTAAAGATACGAGCCCTTTTGACACGGCCGTCGGTCACACGTACGTAGGCAAGGGAAAAAAAGAATGTGTTGGGGGAGCCCAACCAAAAAGAGCGCATATGCATTCAGCCGAAAAGATCATGTTGAAAGGCACAATTCCGCATGAAGAGTACGTATAGGGGGGTCTGCCTGAGTGCAACGAGAAAATAGGCTTGGCCAGATTAGAGGAGAGCGCATCATCGTTTGCGACGGTTGCTTAGCTACCCATGTTTTTACCATGCTTTCAAGTCAGCCCCCAACTTGTCCGGGAACTCCTACTATGGCTATGTGCATGATAGTAGACGGCCGTCCACATGGCGAAACCATTCTCGCTCTTGCCATTTTCATGCTAATGAGTTGGCATTTTCCTTGATATGGTGGGCTAGTGGAATGTGGGAGAGAGGTCTCTGAGGACATAATAGCAGCGTAAGCGCAGCCATCCCCTGTTACATACTACCTCGCTAGAAAGAGGTGGGCACCTCGGATGTTGAATGGGACTCGGACTTTGCCGGGAGCATGCATCAGCGGCACTGCCAGGGAGGGTCAGAAATACAGGAACATAGCTGCGTTTGACCGTAGGCATGTGAGCTACGGGCGCCGTATCGTTGCCATGCGTCGTGATCGCTGGGCACAACCGGTGGCTATGTTTCTAAAAACTTGTTTTATTTCTTGCCACGCGATACCGAATTATCTTTCATCAAGGTCCTGGGGAGTCTCCGGTTTCTCCATATTCAGCTTTTTTAATATTCGGCTTCTATACACCTGCGTAACAAGATCCACCGATGACACTTCAAAGTAACCCACAACAAAGTACAACACTGAAATATAAAAACGCACACTTCATGCGGGAACCCCAGCGATCTCTACACCTTTGTGCCTCGACATGCCAGATAAACTTCCACTACGCCCCGGTCAAGCGTGTCTGGAATGTCGCAGGTAATAACCCCATATCTCACCATTGGGTTACATCCCCTGACCTCTATTTTTTTCCAGACGCAAAATGGTCCTGTCTATCATATCTTTTCGTGCTATAATTCACTGACATCTCCTCTAGAAATGCGATGGGCAGCGACCCACTTGTGCCCGATGTGAAAAGCTCCATAAGACCTGCGTCTTCCAACCTCTCGAGCGGAAAACAGCGTTCACTCAAATTCTTCAAGAAAAGATACTCGCTCTCGAAAACAACCTGGAAGAATTGAGTGGCCCACGCTCGAGACTAGTCTCCCATCCCCTTTTCCTCCTTGACCCTCACGCGAGCGAATCAAGCCGTAGTACCCCACAACCGATTGTTCCCGTCCGCCGCTTAATACCCCAGTATAAGTATGACCCCGGAGTTCCCATTGAGCACTATCCGCCTGGGAGAGTCTCCAGGACCTGTACCGCCGAAGGCTATGGGGCCGTTGTCCCTTGCAGTGTCATCGAAGACAAACTTCGCTATTGGGACCCCCAAACTGAGATCGACCCTCAAACATTAAACTATTTGTACGGATGTTTGTTCCTGTCTACTTGCACTGGTTCTAAATCCGTTTCTCGCGCCCCCCCCTCCCCTCCCCCAGTATATCTGTCTTCATCCCATTTCGAACGCATTTCCACTTTTACGTGCATGTGCCCTCTTTCCTTCGAAAGATTAATTTTCCACCATCACACCCCAATCAATCCACCCGTCCCTAATTAATGTCATTTCCCTCGTTGCTTGCCAACTCATAGGCGGTAATTTGAGCCGTTTCGAACCAATATTCCTCGCTCGCACTCGCCAGTACATGGACCAGGCCCTCGCATACGCGGACCGACTGCTCCACTTCACCTGGGCCTCCGTTATCCTGTCCACGTATTACGGCAGGGCTGGTCGGGTCTTGGAGTGCCACAACACCGTCTCCACCGCGGTCAGGTTTGCCCTTGGCTTTCGGCTCAATTCGCGGGTGGGCAGCCCCACACCCGACAACCTGACGACCCAGGAGGCCATCGATTTAATGGAGGAAAAGAGTTTATGGTATGCGCTCTACCTCTTGGATACCAACGTTGCCTCGCGGTTCGATCTTCCGGGGGCGATGCCTGAAGAGGTACTGCTACTGACTTCATTCGGCGCCACTGTTTAATCGGCTCGCTGACTTGATTTGGCCATGCCCAGTGTGTCACGGAGCTTAATGCGATCTTTGTTTATCTCCAGAGCCAAGTGAGGGTTTTTCTGCTATCTATTCGTTTAGGCTTGCTGACGTGTTAATCAACGAAGGATGACGGCTCATGCGACCCTGTGCTTCACTGGTCCATGAGAGCCATCGGTATCGTGGGGTGCGTACATGCTCTGAAGCTGAAGATGAAAGGTATGCGAGTCTTTCTCAGTCTTTCTCGAGGATCATTTTTCATCCAGCCTATTTGCAGAGCAAGAGAACGCCGGTTGGCAAGAAAATACAAGACGTGCGTTTCGAGCCATACGCACGCACCAATTGGACCTCGCGACCAGCGTACTTCGCGAAGTCATTCCGCCATTAGACGATCCTATCGGCTTATTACCTGGCGAAACAATGGGCCCCTTGAATTTCTTATTGGTTCGACCCCATATCTTGCTCTATTCCGCCAGCATCCATCTCTACAACATAAGCGCGCATGAGGATCCCAAAGCCTATCATCGTGCTCTCCGCGCAGCAGTCGACATGGGCACACTAATGCGGCGGATGCGTGCATCGGCTCCACTATCTGCGCTGCAAATTCCTGCCATCCATATTGTGAGCGCCCCTCCACCCGACCACTCTTGTCCCCTGTGTCTGATCCCCTCCCCCCTCCCTTCCAGGCTGATATCTATACTGCGTGTGAGGTTCTTATTCGAGACCTGCACCAACCATCCCGCACACCTGGTTCGCCCCCGTTCCTCGCCGCTGAACAAGCCCTCGAACCCTTATTCGATGGCTTATTGGACCTGATCCATCTGTATCCTACTTGGGGTGAGTCCCTTGATCGTTACCTACTCCGAATATTTCCCCCTGTTTCTCATCTCCTGTACGTCTTCAGCCCCTCCCATGTCCAAACTTCGTAATCTACTGGAGGGAACCCAGGCATATGATATAATCTAGCTTTCAATCTAACCATACCCTATAAGGACTCTTACTTGACATAGACCAGTACTTTCCAATGTTCTCTACGATATATTTACAGTAATACCAGTTGGTTGTTTTTTTTTTCTTGACTTCTTTTGGATTCGTCGAGGGCCGAGTACAGAAGCTCAGTGAAATCTATAGGGTGTTAGCCCTGGCTTGATCGGTTTTGATACAGGCCCCGATCACGTTCTCGTTCTCGATGTACATAACACACCCCTTAAAATTTCCAATAAAAACACAGTATGGAAGTTGTGAGTCCGTTAAGCGCCGGGCGCCTTCGGGAAATGCCGAGGGATAGACCTTATTGATCATTATATCATAACGCCACACATTAGGCCAGCGATTCAATCGTAAAAATTACCCAAGGGCCATCTGGTTTCAATCCGCGCGTAATGAGAAAGGGATCGAGGGGGCGCGCCACACAAGTCGAGAAAAAAAAGGGCACTATCGAAATGGTATTGGAAGCCACCGCCCCGATCTCCCAGTGAACATGAATGGCATACTGGAAACGGGCCCGGAACTCGCGGATCTGCTCTCCCCATCTTTACGCACTCTTTACAACACTCTTTCCACACACCCCCCGCCAGCTTCGAGAATCGATTCCCCATGAATACTCGGATCTTTCCCTTAACACATTATGTAATGATATTCACGCCACAAAAGTGCCTTGTTTAGTTTTCCTGGCATCCGAGGCCTGAGCCGCGATTCAGCCTTTTTCGCCACCGCGGTGGGGCCTGCGATGCGTACCAGGAAAGGAACGAAGCCTTCGCCTCTTTCTGGGTCGCTCTTCTCGATGGGCGATGAGTCGGTCCATCGGATGTGAATCTCCCCTCCCCTCCCGTAATGATCCATTTGCACATCCTTCTCCCAACGAAGTCGGTAAGGGCTGATGGATGTACCTATTACACGATATCGTGTGTATCTTGTGTCTCCACTTCCTGGTTATTTCGTGGATCTTCGTCTTCTCCCAGCAACAAAACTCTGTGTGACACGGCAATCAACCTTTCTTCCCATACCAGGGAACGCTTCTTCCGAGCATCCGTATGATGGCCGATGGTGGCTTCTTTCACGTTCCATCTTTCGACTTAGTGTACTCTTGGCGAATTCGGAGCACCCGTTCCGAGTTGCTGATTCTCGTACTTACTTCTCTTTTTTATAGCTCATTCGCTCAGCATTCTCCCAGGATGTATACCTCTCAATTGGCTGATGGAGGTGCAGGGAGGCTCTAGTATGGTCTCATGTATCACTACCTGGATACCATTTCCTCAGCCTCTTATTTACTACCATGTTTCTAATGGTGGATCATCCTATGTGTCCTGCACCTCCTGATTCTTCCCTTATTGGTACTATGTCTTCTCACTGGCATAAAGAGTACGTACCCGTTGCTTCACTACTTTCGATGTCCACCTATCAACCTTTTCAATCATCTTCTCTTTGTTCGCGTTATCAAGTAGATGTGTTCTTGGAACAGGAATCCATACGTCCCCATGACATAAAGAAACTGGGAATTTCAACAGAGTCCGTTTTGGATGCACCGACCACATCCTGGTGCTTCCTGTTTCTGATAGGTACGGGCCGTAGAGAGGGGTTAATGCTGATGTTTCCCAATAGATGGCCCGCTGCCAACAACATGTGTATGTATATGTGCGGGTGTTGACACCCCGTTGCGCATTTCAATGCTATTAGAAATCTTAAACTCATTACGATGCGCCTGGTGCACACCAATTCACGCCAAACAATCGCGAGTACGATAGGAATGCCTCCATTGCTCACACAGGAGGGCATACTTATATCGCCACGAGTACGACCACATTGGAGACGACGGCTTCCTCAATCGTTTGCCCAGCTCCAGGAACGCACTCACACGCATCCGACGCCGGCCCGCTGGTGAAGTCCTCCTTCGTCCGCCGTCTTGATGAGAATGGCCGCCCGGTCCGCAAAGAAGGCAGAAGGTGTGCGACGGCCTGTGCGAGAAAGGTAGGGGCACGATATCCGGCAGGCCCGTATTTTTCTTTGCTAATGCCGAGGGCCAGAGCAGTACCATGCGCTTCCTTTGATTCGAAGTATGGGGGTGTGAATGCATACCGCGTAGCCGGACACGGTGAGTCAAGCCCAAGGTGCGCGGCAGCGCGCCAACACTCAACAAGTAACAAAAGATAATATTATTTCGGAAGAATTAATGAGGATTGATAGGGTGTATAATAGGGGTTAATATATACCATCCGGAGGGTGGCTTCCAGCCTTTTTCAGCCCCCTGAAAAGGACATATTCCTCCCCATCTCGAGATACTCGTGCAGTACCAGTGACAGTGCTGGGACTGAGGCCAAGAGCATGCGGTTTGGATACTTTCCCATCGACCTGAGGTGGTTGAGAACAAAGTAGACGGGGGATATGAGACAGACGTTGAGACAGATTGCGTCCGCAGGCACGGCCTAACAGGGTGTCGGCTAGAGACCATGGCTGTAATCATCTTCTGGTTTTTCCTGCCCCCCGCTAAGAGGGATTGGGACTGCAGCCGGAAGGTCGATGTGAGGATTGGGTATCACAATGATATTCTGTCACGACACCATCACTTTCTCAGCGGAATATCCGGTGAAATTACACCTCTGTCGTAGAGTAATACGGGAAGGGTGACCCATTCAGCAGCACGCCCCAGATCTGGTGACCGCTCGTGATCGCAGCCTGCAAAGAGGGAATGAAACCAAGAACCCACGGCGGCAAGACACGAATACGGGTGCATCACCAATCTCTCCAATTTCGGGGGTGGCGTGGCTTGCTTGAATCGGCCCCATAAGACTGCGAAATCCTCGAATTCGAGCACATCCCTGGTTCACGCTCCCCGAACCACGGCTTGATGATCTTCCGACGTCACATGGCCTCATGGCTCTGCACTACGTCCTCAGCGTACTCTGGCAAGGGGATCATGTCTGACGTGCCAGCGCTACAGACGTTCTATAGGGTCCGATCGGGGTGCGCGTGCGATCCATCGGGCGGTAGCAGTATAGGCCAAGGCCAGAGATCTCAGCTGGCGTAACTTGACGGCGGCAAGATCCCAAACCGATGTGGATCCATTGCTGCAAGAAAAAAAAAGCCAGGAGACAATCGGCATGACAAGTGCGAACCTCAAAGCATTTTTCATCAGGAAATGGACGGACCTGTGTTGTCGTTGTTCCATCACTGGTGACCTTGACAAATATCGCGGGGGTCTGCAATCCAGCCTGCCTATGCGGCAGCATGTTAGCCTCAGCCCCACCCCCGCTCGCCGGACCGCGTTCTGCTTCGAGCGCAACCAGTTTCTGGGGTCTCCATTTTTTTCGCCGTCCTATTCTGTTGCTACTCCTCAATGAAGGTTGAATGAGAGCGTGGCAAGCGAGGATGAGGTGGGGCATACCAGCTAAACGCCAGAGATTCTCCTCCTTTGCCAGAGGCTCCAGCCGCAATCTAACCGCTTTTAAGAACATATATAGACCCCAAGCTATTGGACAGCCCAAAAGGGAAATTTTCACAGAAGAGGTCTGAAGCATTCGGGCGCCGGCTCAGGAAAGCACACTGTGATAGGTATCACACAGCAAGTGACATTGGTGACGGCGCGGTCACGTCACAAAAATAACTATCACGCAACATTCAAGTTGGACCCAAGGGTTCGCCTTCATTATTCCGTCCTTCCTCTTTGCAGTTCACGCACAAAAGATAATACCCCCCAGCCGACCCCGGGAGAGTCTAATAAGTGCAGCCCCAAGAGAAGATGACAACACGAAGAGACAATGGAGCAAAAGCCTGGACTTTAATTGATAACCCACAAACAAGCACCTAGCAACGTCCCATTTGTTTGAAAACTGGGATCACCCTCCCCTCCAGGGAGAGGTGGAGATTACTTCCAGAGGTCCAAGGCAATTTAGTGTATAGGCACGGAGAAGCCGCCTTTCTCCAGAAAGCTGAGGGCACTCACACCATTAGCGTCGGCCAACCGCGTTGTCATGCTGACATGTAGTGCTGGAAAAACTCCTTTTCGGAACTTTTAAAAGAAAGTCCCACGGTGCCATGATCACGTCACTACAGTACCTCCCTGATGCATAAAAATGGAAAAGGTATCGAACGAGAAAAAAAACGGACTCAAGACTTGGTTCAATTCAGGACCACTACATGAACTGAGACCAGTTTGTTACGCAGTTTCGCCGAAAAACAAGGGGTTTGGGAGAAAAAATCAGCGCCGACTTAGTACCGTGCGCGGAATAAATATTGTCAAGCCCACGTAGGGGCACACCCCTGATTTGTGCTGATTCCTGGAACAAAAAAAATCTTCTTGTTTAGTAACACCGCTCCAGATTGTGCTAGAGGATTAGCGCCCAAGGCTGTGGTTGTTCACAGGACCACCCGTGCGTTACCTATAAATAGAAGTGCGAGAGGCCACACACCACAGAACAAAAAATGCACTTCCAGTTCCTTCAGAAATTCGTATCTCTGTTTCGAAGGTCCCCACCTCCCGTGCCTCTTCCCTACTCGCTGCGTCCCCTTCGAAAGCCAGTAGACGACTGGTGTGCTAGTGTGCTCATGAACGCAAAGGAGGCCGTGACCTGCTCCCAGTTTTACCTGAGGACAATCTGGCATTGGGAATGCGTCGGTGCTTTGAAGCCCGACCTGCGAGTTTATTCGAGATGATCTGACCACGGTTTACATCAAGTTTGAGCGCATATCGTACGACAACGAGCCGTGCCCATCATCAGTGGATGCCTTCAACCTTTTTGGCCGCCCCAGGATCACCGAGTCTCTAGATCAAGACAGCGAGAGGAGCCTGTTCAAAGCACAGGACTGGGTCCAGATCCTCGATCGCAAGGAACGTGCGAAGTATTTCCGTCCATCTGCGATCCCTAGGCCTCGTTCCCGAGCCTGAAACTGGGGCTGCAGCTACATACTTGATGGAGGTAGTAACTCCCGTCGAAACAACAAGTTTATCAAACATTTGGGAACCACTGTTTCCACCCCAAGGCGCGGCCAAGTATCTATCCCACCTCCCGCTCTTGTTGATGTCATGCTCACGGTGAATGCGGTGGTGGATGCACGTACGGAATACGGCATCTGGCACGCAAATTGTTGGTGGCTGACCCGTTCAATCCGCATGTTCATCGAAAGCAGATGGAACAGGAATCCAACATTGCCAGTACCAGATGCCACAATCGTAGGATTCGACACCGGGATCGCGAGGATGATGGAAGACCAGCCGATAATTCAGAGGAATTATCAAGTGGAGGATGAGAGGCGGGTAAGCTTATCTGGATTTTCAAAACAATTCTACTTCCATGTCTCACATTCATGGATATTTGCAGCACGAACTGGCCTGGGCATCTCGGTTTCGTGAGGTGAACAGGAGGTGATGCAAAGCGACCAGGGAGTCCCATTGCAACACAGGAGGCCGGTCTTGCGGGGCGGGAGGCTCCCCAGAAGACGCCCGCATCGCAGAGCGGGTGGCCTGTGTCACAGAAGGGGAGTCTCACATCGCCGCAGTGGAGCAAGCCGCTGAGCTGGAAGCACCGCTTCAGAGTGCGGATTTAAATAATCTGACCGCTGGATCTTCGCCTCTGTAATTAGTTCGCCCTCTCTTGCGACGTTCGACAATGTAACAATACTTCCATCGATCGATTTTCCAGTGATCTGGCGGGGTGCTTGATGGTGTCAGGTTGGCAGACGCTATATGCTTCTATCGAACTCCAACCTTGTGCTAAGAGATCGGGCGAGATCTGAGACCGGGGGGCTTTCGAACCTCCGTCCAACGTGCTGTTTGTCAATGACTCACGGAATGGGAGGTCTATCAGCGCTGATCTTGGTTTTATGCCATGTTACGGGAGAGAGAGAGGACTCGCATAATCTAGATAGGATGGATAAGGCAGAGTGCACGATAGGCCATACAAGGCCAGGACAGACCAAGACAAGGCAATACGTGTAGTGAACGGCGATGGATGCCCTCCAGTGATGTAGAAACTCGGAGTTAGTTATCCAACTGCATGCATATGAGTTGAGCCGAGTCGCGGCAGCACGACTCGATCTACATAAGAGCAAACAGTGGATCACCGTCAACTGAATGTCGATTGTGCGCGGTTATGTACATTTTCTCCGACAAGGTGATACTCTATTCGGGTGGAGGACTTGTGTAGTCCATCGCATCCTTGATGATCCTACGAGTTTCGCGCCTCGTCTCCGTCGACATAGATGCAGCCGAAGAACAATCGCTAATATTGTCTGATATAATCTCTTCTACCGTCGGTGGTAGAGATACATGGGGCCAAGGGCGGTCATCGGGAGCCATACCAACATCGTAGAGTGGAGGGGAAGGGGGAGGGGAATTGCTGGAGAAGGCGATGAAGGGGCCAGACTTCGGCTGCCGGCCCGCCCCCTCGGGTTCTCTTCGTCTTCATCCTCGGCTACGGCTTGGAGTGCTTCGCGCATTCTACGGAGTGCATGACGTCCTCCTGTTAATTGGCCTCCGGCACATTCAAAATCGGCAGCCGCAACCCTCGCTGCCGTCTCTGTGCTAAAGTCTGACCGGAAAGAGAACGTATCGGAAGCCTCGCCAACGGAATACTCAGAGTGATGCCAGTCAATGTCATTGTCCTCGTTTGGGGATCCCAGGTCAGGAGATCCGCCACGGGATCCAACGGCGGATATTGGACGGGAAGGGCCGTCATAGTTTGTATACTCCGAAGAATCAAGAGCCCCGGCGTTCTGTCGCGTTGCAGGGGCGAAATTCAGAGATTGAAGAGTACCAGGAAAGAGCACCCTCTCCTCAACGATGTCCGCGTTGCCAGAAGCCTCGTGAGGGGTGTTGAGATCATATTGAGATTCTCGGGACATCACGGTCGGGGGACACCATGAAGCCTCGTCTCCCTCCGGAGACGATTCAAGACTGGTGTCTGGCACATGGCGATTGTTTTCTGAATTCCTAGGGAAAGCATATGAAACCGATACGGTAGGGAGTTGAGGCGAAGGGCTAGCGGTTTGCGCAATCTCGAACCCAGCAGACATTTCGGTGTCGAGAACCACTTCCGGGTCGCCCCCGTCAGTGGATCCATTGTAGGATTCTGTATTAGGAATGACGTTTTCGAAGACACGAGATGTGGGGTTTTGGAACGACGAGTGGTCATGCAGTGAATCAAGTGTTGGGGGAAATGGGGTGCCAGGAGGGGATCCTACCGCGCCGAGGTCGTCCCAAGAAAATCCAGTTGGTTCTGCTGCGGCGGGATCGTTGTTCAAATGAAGCTCGGGAAAATCACTCGAAGCTTCCAGTGAATGCATTCTAGGTAAAGACGCGTTTGATCGGGGGGAAGGAGTAGAGTGGCCAGTAAATTGAGCGACGCCTTGCTGCCAATGGGATATCGCAGGAACGATCAAATGGTACACAGGGTCGTTAATCGTCTGGGGGATTCCCTCATCCATTGAACCGATATCCTCATGCCTTTCGCCGAGGGAAACTCTGCTTTCAGTTCCATCCGCCGAGGCCAGATCCACCTCGGGCGAGTCCTCTCTCATGATATACTCGAGGACCGGTAACCCGTTGTGGTGTAGTTGCCTTCGCGATTCATTGGAAGAAGTGGGAGATTCGGATCGTGATGCATAGGAGGCAACCGATCTCGATCTCGACCTTCTCAAAGAGGCCGCCTTGGATCTGCGAATCCGGCGGTGTGAACCAGAACCTCTGCTGAAATATGGTGGGGATGATGAAGTCGATGACGAATGGAATGATTTGAAGCGGGAATTTCTTGAGTTAGCTTCTGGAGGCGCCTTCCGCTTGACTGGACGAGCAGTGCCATTAGATTCCTAGATGTCAATGTCAATGGAATGTGAAGGAGGATCTGGTCATGGATACTGACCCAAGACGCTGTGGAAGCCGTATCGGAATTAAGACCAATATCGCGATGCTCCGCTCTCCTGGCTACGAACAGGAAAGCTTGCAGGATAGAAGGCGAGATACAGTCCGAAGACTTCACACAAGTCACAGAGGCGTGACATACGCCAAAATCTGGATTCCCAAAATTAGAAGTGCGAGGTAGAATCAAGGCAAGCATCTATACCGAGGTTGAAATTCCCAAATACCCAATTATCGTACGTGGTAAGTGCGAAGTGATCGATCGATTTGCCGGCACAATAGTCATACATCTGCGATGTCAAGAATATTTATTAGTCGTATTGGGATGCTTAAAATATACCTACATAACACCACAGCAACTCCCATTTCGTCAACTCGCAAGTCGAACCGAGCTTCTCCTTAAGAGTAACCGAGCTTCGAAGGTCTCCCACAAGGTCGAGGCGTGTGAACGTCCGGAAGTCGTCCAATCGCATCATCCAGGGGGGAACAATGAAGACGGCAAGGTCTCGATTCCAAATGCCCGCTTCTAGCTTCTTCAGAGTAAATGGGCACACAAACCCATCCTTGTCATACTCGTCTTCTTTCCAAAACTGCCATCGAGTGTTTGTACCATAATCGATCAGATTGAGAATGGTCTCCAAAGTTCTCAGCGGATAATGAAGCATCCACTCGATAACCCCACCCAGATTAGTGACGGGGCTAGGAGCAGGATTGTTCGCAGTCGGACGGAGCATTGTAATGCCAGATTCATATTGTTGCAGGTCATACGCGTTTCCGACAACACGACGCGGGAGGGGATCTAAAAATAGACATCTGAAAGACACTGCCGAGGGACGAACAATAGGACGTACATTCCAAGAGATTCTGGTCAAAATGTTCCCGGGTGTAGCAGTCTACTAGGATGATTGGGCGCGGCTTGGAGGCCGATGCATTCATTTCTTCGATGAAAGATGAACAGTCGCCTAGAAGTGAATCCCGTATCTCCAAGGGCTCCAAAGCGGTTTTCTCACAATAACGGCGTATATCACGCATATTGGAGAACAATAGAGGAGTGGAGGGCCACGAGTCTCGAAGGACAACGTGCAGTCTTAAGTGGCATCGCGAGCAACGACTTCAAACAGCCATCAAGGATAGACATAAAGGCAGTTTCTGTTTGGCGCGAGACCCCACCTTCGATGACAACTGCGTAGAAAGGCATCCTCGTCTTTGATTGAATATCAGGGTTGTACGATTAAGAAGACCAGCACGGTAAACAAAGGCACAACGTCCTCGAACAAGTTGGCATAGTTATTGACAGACCAGCCAGGATATGAATCGAGTGCAGAGTCAGCATAACACCTTTATGCATCGCGTTCCTCGAGAGCCCACCTAGCTCTGACGGTTAACGAAAAGTATGGACAAATTTCCAGGTCTCGACTCAAACACAGACAAACAAGCACCCATCAGATAACACTGCACTTAATATTACTGTACATCGTGTCACAGGAAATGCAGGAAAAATCCCCGCTTCGTCAGAGGGGATAGACGAGGTGCTGGAGGCTCAGGGTCTGGCAGAATCAACGAGGAAAAGACGGAGGCTGGAAAGTACGTGTCAACAGCACCACTGGGACAAAACCCTAATGTCATGCCTACCGATATGATTTGGATTCGTCGCCTCCGACCGTTGTGCTTGGAGGAAGAAATGGAGGAATGCGGTGAGAGAGATAATCACCTATACATATTAAAGTCAGTATACATGTTGCGAAATCATGGTGTATTGCTTACGTTCGCAGAGATAGGTTGAAGGCTTCGGAGAAACTTCAGTCCAAAAAAATGTCATTCTGTGGCCGTGCGAGAGTCCCCGGAAAATACAGACCTCAAATGCTTCGGCGCGATTGGTGACACGGGCACAATTCTCTTGCAGGACGAACGGTACAACGGGCTCCGTTAACGAACCAAGGAATTCAAGCAAGGTATCGGCGACGGATAGGCACGTTTCAGACCAACTAATAGTATGAACACTCTTGCCCTCGACGCCAAGCACCGGTTGATCTAAGGTAGGAAGGTCTTCACCGGTGTCCAAAGCCTGTGCCACATTGCTATGAGTGCAACAGTTCGCGATATTTAATAAGAAGCACACCTCTCGTATAGTTCTGCTGATTTTCTTGTTGCCACGGGCTGTGAATAGGTTCTCCTATGAAAGTGAAAATGTCACCGACAGCGCTGAACTCACCGACTGGATAACACTCACCACGTTCAAGGCATTAGTCATGAGCCACTGAATCATACGCAAGAACTCTCGAGGGGCACTTAATCCTTCTTGTTGTGATGTTGACGGGACCACGCCCTTAAAGTCTCGCACCACTGTCGGGAGCATCGATAGCGTTGCGAGGTCAGTGGCAAAGCAGGTCCTCACTGCACGTATATATGAAGCTTGAGTTCACAGGTATGGTCAAGGTGCGCATATATTACCAAACGATCCGTCAATCACAAAGAAGTGATCTTTCCCCTTCTCGACATGGAGTATCATCGTCTCTAGGATATTCGGGGATTTGGCTGGAACGTTGAACAAGGGCGCTGACGTCCTGTCGATACACGCCGTCATTTTGATCGTAAGAGCCGAACCTGGCAACAAGAACCCCTGAAGGACGGATGTAGATATCGTCACAGATGCTTTGTTGCCTCCTTCACATACCGAATTTGGCGTAATCGACAACCAGCTGGGAGCTGCAGGGAAAAGATAAGTGCCGACGATTAGATGGAAAATTCGGCACTGACCAATAGTGCCACCAGGTTGATGTGCAATAAATCTAAACGCTGCAGCGACCTAGAGTTGCGTCAATATGTTAAGATGGCCCAGTGGAACCTAAAAAAAGCATCAGCGTACCTCGCCTGTATTTTTAAGCTGGATATCAACTGACTTCGGGGTGTCATATCTGATCGGAAGTTCAGCTGATAAACCTGGATGATTACTCCCATGCTTACGACAGTGCACCGAGATAAATTTCTACCCTGTCAATGTCGATTCGTGGGGTGACATCCTCAATCTCAGATGCGGATATAAGGTCCAGCAACTCCTCAAAGACAGTTCTAAATTGATCCCATTTTATGGATCGCAACTGGTGCAATCTTGGGTGAATTGGAGTGAGGGGATCGCTATCCATGACGCACCTGGACTGTAAAGCGAGCGGAAACAGGCTTATGGTCGCTTATAGATATTATAGGGTGACTTGAGTATGATTGAGGGATAGCACATTCGAGAGGTGACCAGTGTAAAATGCGATCCGTCCACGCCGGTCGACGCCGAACGTCGTACAGTGTTTCTGCAGGACCGGTAGCGTACTTATAAGTACTAATGAGATCTCCATTCAGGCAGATATCACAACATAATTCGAGGGATTACATACGGAGGAAATGTGATTCGTGATTCTACAAACCCAGAAAAACAGTTTCCTTCACTCTGCTGCCAAAGAAGCTACAAAAAGAAAAGATCTGGGCATCAGTCCAAGCCGAACAACCCCCCGTGTGATTTACCTGGTCATAAGTCAACAAGGCATCATACCGTAGATTCCCGGACTCGTTTAGGAGAGCCCTGACTTCAGCATCTGGAAGATCGATGCGATAATTTAAATCTGCCAGGATTGGGTTGGTGCCAATGATAAAAAAGCAATACACCCATAAACATACCGCCCTACTCAACCGTTAATAGAGACAGAGAAGTGGATGAGAAGAAGTCCATACCATCCAGAACAGACAATCGCAGTCGAAAATTGGGGCAGTACCAGGTGGGGAATTGGCGGCTTCGGCCGGAGTGGCTGCTAAAAGGGGGAACGACAGCCGCCGACAAAGCTCTCGATAATCCAAGTTGCGTTTCTCCGCCATCTCATCATATGCTGCAAGGTGTGAATTCACGAGACAAAGTGTAGTGTCACGGATCTGGATTCGCAGGGCCACGCCGCCTTTGTTACCAAGGGTGTTGAGGAAGCCGACGCCGGCAGAGGCAGTGGAAATAGAAGAGATATGAGCCCGGAGTTCTTTTCGGACGAGCACTATTATTAGCATTCCGACTAATTGTTTGGATACGAGCTATATGGTCGAAACGCTAAATGCTATGGGTATCTATTCCTTGAGACTGGGCTCTTACTTTGTGATAAGATCGCGAAACTTCCCCCATATCGCGCAAAATTGCCTGGTACCAAAGGTCCTCTTTCACCGTAGTAGAGGAGTAAAGAAGCCCTTCAGCACTTGTATCAAGCTCCTGAAACCCAAAGACAAGCATGTCAGCTGGATCGACCTGCCCACTCCCATTTGACATCCAGTCGACAAGCGATCCTTCCGGGGCTTGGACTGCACATTAAAGGTACCGATCCGAATGCTAGTGTGGAATGTCCAATCAGCGTGGTTGCATGACGGGATTACGTTTCCGGAGACGAACGAAATATTGTGTTTTGTCGAAAATTCGGCTTCGCGAATGCGTAGTTGGTGTCTAATCCATGCATCCCGGAGTAGATTTATGTCGCTTTCCTCATCACCATTCATCCCAGCACTTGCATCGGACAAGTGTGTTGGAGGGAACTCAGGCCTGAGATCTGGCACTCCATGGTTAGGGAAAGTTCTGCCGAAATTTCAAGTCCAGTCCAACACACGGTTCTGATAGTCCCATTTTGGTCGGTGGGGCGCGATCAGGTCGATAATTGAGACGTAGTGGGATATCCAGGAATGCTGTGCAACCCTTTCTCCTACGAGGGATGGATGAGGAGCGAGTGTGCACAAACGGTTCGGCGACACACCGTGTATGTGTTGTAGCCGTTTAATTTCAGATAAAATATCATGAATATCCAATGAGTGTACGGTTCGGAGAATGATGTCTTTGTGATTCGGGGGAGAAACAGTCAAGAGAAACTCTGTGAACCACAAAATTGAAGGTAGTCAATTTGCAAACATCTCCCACATAATTGTCTCCCACCAGTCCGGGATAGCCCCAAAGAATCCTCAGCAGAATTTCCGGAAGTGGTCTGGGCCAGAGTCGTCGTAAGGTCGGGGGTTAGCGGGGCAATTTCGACAAGTCGAAGAACTGGAGGATTCAGATTATTCAATTTGAAAACGAAGAGACTGCGTGGAAGTCAATAATATAATTTGCGTGCGAAGAATAACCCAGTTACCTCGCTTCCTCATGATCGCTTCCTAAGTGAGATACTATGGCTAATGCTGCTTCTCCACCACGAGGAAAGCGACAAATCACGGCGAGCTTGACTTGTTCTGATTCCCTTAGATGACTGGATATGGAGTGGTATAAAGTGAACGGTGCCATTCCCGCAAAAGAATGAGGCTAGCGCTCTGGACACTGAGAGTTCAGCAGTTTGGGAAGATCTCGAACCCTTTCGATGAAGTACTGCATAAGTCAGCTTGCCCCGCACTTCACCATCGCTCCAGGGACAGTCACATACGGAATGCCGCAGAGCGGAGATCAGGGAAGTATATGATAATGCCTCGTGCGATCTATACTAGTCACTAGAAGTTGGCGTTGAGATGCCGCGCCGGATTCCCGGTTTTTGCATCCGGATGCTACTCAACGTCTGAGACTCTTTCCAACTTCAGCATGGCGACTTACTTTTTTGGCTCACCCGTTGATGTCGACATTCGACTCGAGGGAGAGGATGAACGAAAACAAGTTGAAGTCAAGTTAGAGAGGGACCGGAGAGAATCATCTCCCGTATACTTTGATGGCGAGTCAGTCGTAGGTCAGGTGAAGTTGACATCCGTCTTTCACCCCCTCATTACAATGAACCTGAGTGTTGGCTCTCAGGCTGCTATTCGCGTTCGGGATGGTAAGAAATTAGTACATGATGGGATCAAGGTTGAATTTGTGGGCAGCATTGGTGGATCGCGCGCTTCTCATTCTCTTGCGTATTCACTCATGTTAACCTGCTCTAGAATTGTTTTACGATCGCGGAAACCATTATGAGTTTCTTTCGCTATCGCAGGAGCTCGCTGCCCCTGGGGAGATGCGTCAGGCCCAAACTTTCGACTTCCACTTTAAAAACGTAGAGAAACAATTCGAAAGCTACCAGGGGATCAATGTCAAGCTGAGGTATATGGCCCTTCCTTGGACTCGTCTATCATAACTAAGTAGAATTTCACTACAGATACGTGATTCGCGTTACCGTGTCTCGACGACTTGCGGACGTTGTCAAAGAAAGGGAGATATGGGTGCATTCTTACCGCATGCCCCCGGACAGTAATAACTCCATCAAGATGGAGGTTGGAATTGAGGATTGTTTACATATTGAATTTGAGTATAACAAGTCCAAGTAAGCAAGTGCAGTACTGGCTCGTGATCTTGGGATGACCGGACATTATTCGTCCAGATACCACTTGAAGGACGTGATTGTTGGTAAAATCTATTTCCTCCTCGTTCGGATTAAGATAAAGCATATGGAACTCTCGATTATACGACGCGAAACAACTGGTGCTCCCCCGAATCAATACAACGAAAGCGAAACAATCACCAAATTCGAGATCATGGATGGTGCTCCTGTCCGCGGAGAAACAATACCAATACGACTGTTCCTAGGTGGATTTGAGCTTACTCCAACCTTCCGAGATGTGAACAAGAAGTTCAGTACCCGGTATTATTTGAATCTTGTCCTCATCGACGAAGAAAATCGGCGGTATTTCAAGCAGCAGGTTTGTTCTCGACACAATTCAGAGCCCTCAGCATTCATGCTAATCCCCGCCTCGCACCCCAGGAAATCACAATATTCAGAATCCCAGAGGTGAGGGCTGGCTAGCAACATCGTTCAACACGTACTTCTCATTTTTAACTTACCAGAACTGAAATCCCCATACTTTTTTCTCATTGTATTTGTACCGTATTTGTTGAAACAGACCCTCCGAGCAGTGGGCACGCCCGCAGGTTATGTTTTGTGCTTCAAGTGTTCACCAAGTCTATGTGCCTCACAGGAGTGATATACAGAACGGGAACAGAGTAATAAGATACAGCCGGAAGCAGGTGGTGACCGATAATCAATCTCTCGTCACAGCCAGCCCAATAGTGTATGCCTGCTCCGATGCAAGGGGGGAAGGCTGGTTGGGCAGTTCCACTGCCGATGGTGTCGTCCTGCGACTATCTATCTCTAAGAGGATTGCCCTCGGGTGGGATATATCCTCATCTTCACTGAAGTCGGTCGTTCCAGCCGGGCGACTTTCAGTTCTAAGAAGGGCGGAAGGGGAGGCGGTTAACGAGGCCCGTATGCTCGTGGTGGATCCGGTGTTGCTCCAACGACTCTGCAGAGGCGGCGTCAGCATTACGCTAGGGTCGTGGCTGCGACTTCGTTCTTCCCTCTGTTCCCCGAAGCGGTCTCTGAAGACCTGGTATGAAGCGAGATCAGCAGTCGAGTCGCGTCGCACGTCGAATTGATTGAGCTGCCGATCTACCCCGTTGGCGTCAGGAGTGGAGCTCATCGTGACACTGTAATCTGTGCTTTCGGCTGCCCAATCGGGATGTCGCGACGCCCAGGTCGACGTGGCGAGAGAAACAAGTTGGCTTTCGCCCATGTCCATGTCGATAGGAATGTCTCTGGCTCGGATCCAGCTAACCCGATGACCTGTTGTCGATTGGCCCCCGCTCACAGACTGGCTACTCTGGTCCCAGGGATATGGCCATGCGGTACTCCCAGTTGTATGATAGCCTGCGTGCTCCCTAATTGCACTTCGCGCGACAGCCATTGGTGTATTTGGGAATTGCACAGCCAAGCCGCGCACAGTAGCCAACTCTATTGATTCGTCGAACACACTCAAGCCAAGGGATGATGCTTTGGACTTAGTGGAATATAACGTGGCATGGCCCAATTCGGTCATGGCCGACGAGGGAGTGGAGCTAATGGTCGTCGGTCGGGGTTCTAGAGACCCAGGGGCAATATTAATGGCTCCTCTACCACGAAGACTATTTCGTGGGGAATCTTCTGGGAAGTATTCTGGGCGATAACGGTAAAGACCTGCGTTAGCTCGCATGGATTGAATGTTGCTCTTTATGCTTGGTTTGCGAACGGTTGCTAGAGCGCGGTCAACGGTTGGCAAGGAAATTGTGGAGAACCGCACATTGAGCGTCGGTGGATTCACGCGATCGTACGTGACCGTGACACGTCGGGGTCCCCGGCCAAGCATAGCATTGTTGTCGCTCGGCCCTATGTCATACAGGGAACGGGTACGATCGAGAAAGCGATTGTGGAAATGTGTGAATGTGCTATACCGTGGGTTGCTGATCTTCGATCGGAGGTTTGTTTTATTCTCCAGCGGCAGAGACCCTGTCCCAAGCGGCGGAATCAGGGATTCATAAGCCTGCCTAAAGGGACGGAATTTAGGGGCTGCGCATTTAGGAAGTTCGTTTCGCTTACTTGGTGAGGGCGATAATGACAAATAGCCTGGAGACGACGACGAGGACTCTGCGCACGAGAACAGTTACAAAATTCGCCCCCGCAAACGCCAAGAGAGCTTCAACTGCCCCAACAGCAGTACCAGCAGTTACCCACATCATTGCACTGGGATAGGTCCCGGGGATGCCATCACCAAGTTTCTCAATGCGATCCATGTGGTACGTAAGTATACCACAACTAATACCTGCACCGAGTTGAATCACAAGGAGGGTGGCCAAGGTGACTACGGTGAACGTGTGGGAGGACATTTGAGCATTTACATCGGTAAATCCTTGGGCTATAGTGCCTCCAACGACGCCGTAGTCCAGAGAAAGGAGTCCTCCCAGTTCGTTGAATACAATAATGAGGGGGATAAGGATCGCGAATGAGTAGCGGTAGATGTTTGAGTAGAGTGGATTGACGAATGGAAGGACAGATGCGTTTAGATAAAGGAGAAGAAAAAGAGTATACGAAAACGGGGGTATGGAGGACAATGCCCCTATGAAAGAAGCAGTGAGCTGGGCGAGATTATAAATAAGAAATGCGAAGTACCAATAGCTCGGTCAGCTACTTGGAACGTGTCCAGAAAAGAAGGGGAAGAATCGCGAGCGGCCTCATGGAGAACAAAGTCCCCGGCGGCAAGGGCAAACGTGGCGAATGCCTCAATAAAAATGAGGCTATTTCTAAGTTTCCTGCGGCCGATTGAAGTAGCGAGAAATAGAGCAGTCAAGAGTTGAACGGCAGGGGGGAGGATAACTATCACCCCTTGGATATGGGAAAGGCCAGAACAGCGAAGATTTTCCGGTCGGGAGAAGCATTCAACTGTACGGCCCATGCATGAAGCTCAAGAATGTGATTGGGAAGAAAGAGAGCGGGGAGCAGCAGGCCTGCTGCACGAAAAAAACAATAGCGTCGAATCCAGGAAGCAACAAGTCGATGAGACCCGCTGATGAGCTGGTCGTTATGGAACACTAATGTCTAAAGTATCCCATTTCCAAGGCCGCAAGATCTCCACCGAGACCATATCAATGACGTAGATAATGTAGTGATCATCCCATAGACGCTCACACGCCCACAAGAGCGCAGGCGCTTAAAGTATCAGATCTCGCAAAGTACCATATGTAGGGGTCGAATAATTGGTTAATTAGGTGTGACGTCGAAGTGAAGGAAATAGCCGTCGGCGTCCCCCGCTAGGATTTCCCCACACTCGATAACCTTGGGGAGCGCGAAACCCTCTTCAAGCATTATGAGCACCTCCAACAAATCCGACCATGCCACGAGGAGAGCATCTCTTGTGACCGAACCATCGTCTACAGTGCCCTCCAGACGAGGATCAGGTAGTATCGTCCTTTCGACAGGACAAACATTTCCAGTACACACCCGCGTCCATGGGGAGGAAGAACTTCCTCATGCAACCAAGAAGACTATGGCAGATCATTTGCGCAAATTTGAGGGATTATTCACCATCAGCGCGCAGAGAATGCGGATTATTGTCGCTGCGTTCGAAGAGACCCTTGAACTCGGCCTGCAGAAACCCGGGCAAGTCGTTGTACGTGAAATACATATGCATCTATCACAGAAACATCTCACTTCAAATTGATACTTTTGCAACTCATCTTTGGGGAGACCAGCCCATGATCCCCACCTTTGTTTTCGGTTGGCCCACTGGCCAAGAGTCTGGGGACTATCTCGCTCTCGATCTTGGGGGGACCAACCTCCGCGTTTGTCTTGTCACTCTCTCGGGCGAGGGGAAATTCGAGCTCACTCAGACCAAATACCGTCTTACGGAGGAGCAAAAACAGGAAGATGGAAGCAAATTATTCGATTTCTGCGCCGACTGTGTGGCTGGATTCATCCGGGCGCACATTGGAGATAAGGATGGCTCGATCAAGGAAGGACAAGAACTTGCCCTTGGATTCACAGTACGTGTTGTCTGACACGTGTTGTCTATTTCTCTGATTTGATTGTTTTCGTAGTTTTCATACCCGTGCACGTAGGTCTTCTCCTACTTTTGAGAAGATGGCTTTAAGATAGCGTGGCCCATAGGCAAGATCGGATTGATCAGGGGACGCTGATTCGGTGGACGAAGGGCTTCGGAGCTCCAAATGTCGAAGGCCGTGACGTGGCTGAATTGTTTCGAAATGCCATGGCTAAGCACCACCTGCCTGTAACGCTCACCGCAATTATCAACGACACCACTGGGGCGCTTATCGCCTCCCATTATGTTAACCCTCGCACCAAAATCGGCGTCATCTTTGGTACTGGATGCAACGCCGCCTACATGGAGAAGGTTGAAAAGATTGAAAAGATTAACCACTTGAATCTACTCGATGAGGATCCAGAGGCCGAGATAGCAATCAACTGCGAATGGGGCGCCTTCGATTCTTTTGTTCATCAACACCTCCCCAGGACCAAATACGATCAAATTGTGGATGAATCGTCAAATAAACCAGGCGAGCAAGCGTTCGAAAAGCTCATTGCAGGACGATATCTGGGCGAAATTATGCGTTTGGTAATCTGTGACCTCATCGATGAGGGAGTCCTCTTCCTTGGTCAAAATACGTATAAGATAGAAATACCGTATTCATTCGATACCGCATTCTTATCACTGATGGAGAGGTAAGCAGTTTATTTTACTTGGATGGCAGCTTGTTGATATTTATCCATGCAGCGACCCGACGGACGAGCTGCTGACCATCATCGGCCTGTTTACTTTCTTCTTTGGTTTGGAGACGACACTGGCCGAACGCCAGTTCTTCCGTGCACTCTCCCGCCTCATCGGGCGTCGAGCAGCGAGACTAAGCGCGTGCGGTATCGCGGCTATCGTTAGTAAAAAGGGGTATCTTGATGAAGGATGTGCGGTGGCCGCTGATGGTAGTCTGTACAGCGTGAGTCTCTCTTCTATAGAGGTACTGCACGGTCATTCAGTGCATAATCATGGGTGTAGAAATATCCTGGCTTTGCAGATCGCGTACATGAGGGGCTGGTTGACATTTTTGGAGTCAAGGGAAAGTTGGTATCATCGGTGACACTGATTCCATAGTAAACACGCTGATCCTTCAATATTGTACTTAGGAATATCGTCACACACCATGCTGAAGACGGGAGTGGGGTGGGAAGTGCCATCATTGCGGGTACGCACATTTCCCGTCATATTCACTACGTAGAGTCTAATCAACGTGATGCTGTCCGGTAGCAATGACGAAGAAACGCAGAGATGAGCAGAAATTCATGAAATGTTAACACGTGCGCTCACCTACGACGCCACCAAACGGAAAATGACCCCCAAACGGTGTATCATATTCGAATGCAATCATGAGGTGAATCTCTCCACGCTGGGTTTTTTTTTAGCAGTCTCTAGTCCTTTCAGGAGTCCGTGTATATAGCCATCACCGAACTGTCCCTGCGTTAACCTTGTTGCATACTTGACTCATACCGGAATTGGCCCAGTCAATAATGCGAGTTTCCCTCGATGCCGTTGTTACTGGACATGGATGTTATATCTTCTGCTTGACAACGAGGGATCTGCGGTGGGCGTTATTGTCCTCGAGATCGAATCGAACGATGTTACACGCTTGGGTATAACTTTTGTTTTATATTAATTTATTCTTTCTATACAACCTATGCGAAAAGCTCAGATAGAGCGTGGTCGGAAGTAATAGCGACTGACCTTGGGTGCGAGACTGGCAATTTTCCCCCAACCTTTCATCCGAAGATCACTACTAACCACTCCGTTGACACGGGTAGCGAGAAGCTCTTTTTTCTTGTTCAGAAGGACGGCTGCATTATCATCAAATCGAATGTACCGGCCGTCGGGGCGCATGACCTCTTTTTTCGTCCGCACAATGACGGCTCGGTGGACGTCTCCACGACGAACTTTGACGATATTGGAGAGTGCCGCATTATGCGATATTGGGCGGGCACGTTTTATCACAACGACAATTTCGTCTCCGACAGTACCCACACCGGGCGTGCTCTTTGCCTTCAGAACGTTGACACACTCGGCTATGAGAGCGCCCGAGTTATCGATAATCTTAAAAACAGCCTCAGTGAGAGTCCACAACAAAATTCTGTGATTGTACCGACGGTCATGGTACCCTTGAGACCAAGCATAGTGACAAGTTTCGCGGCGTTGAGTCGCGCCTCTCGGGGATAGCCTTGTTCTCCCTTCCATGTTTGGTTAAGTATCTATCCAAGGTCGAGATAAATCATAGATCATATCTGTTGTTGCAAGGATTAGATTTCGGGCTAAGGCCTCAGATGACCACCCAGGTCGTCCGCGTTCTGTACTATTGCCTCTCCCTTATCGGTACAGTCTGCGTTGCGATCCTTCTGGCAATAAGTTTCTTCTCCAAACGCGTGAAACATCAACCTGGTTTCCCAGTCCTGGCAAACCTCTATGGGACATGTATACTGGCGGGGATAATCCCTTGCTTCCTGTCAATATCTTCGACCATTGGGGTGATTGATGCATCCTGAGTGTCCATCTTTTAGGCTTTTTGCAGGACGTTCCACGGGTCCACCGCCTGGTGAAGCACTATGCTTGGCCCAAGCCGTTCTTTTCATCCCAACCCCTCCCATGTAAGCCAGATACTGCTAGAACTAACTATGCATGTTCAATGTGACCCTACAACATTCGTAGGTTGGCGGTATCCGCATTCCTTCTCGTCCTTCACGTATGTTACATCTAAAAATAATTTCCCTGCAAAGCTGAGCGAACGTCAAGGTCGCGCACACAGTCTTTTCAGTTGATGCCTTTCTCGTGCGTCCAACACCTACATTTGTGGCCATCATGTAAGCCCTACAGCCTCTAGAATTGCATTCCAACGGGACGGATGATGTCTCTCCAGAGCCCCCTACGCGACATATTTCTTCATCGCCATTCCCGTGTTGGTAGTCAGTGTCCCCTTTCTAGTCTCCTTTATGCTAGAGTTCAAAACGACGTCGCGTTTAAAACAGGTAGCGTTTCTCAATCAAAACCGTGTCATACGACGTCAGCTGTATTGTTATATTGAAATGCCTTTTGTGTGAGTGGAAAGGAAACCTTCAATTCCCTTGTATTCACAGAATCACGTATTTCACAGTCCCTACGTCGTCGGCATCCTCAGCGGGGTTATACTGCTGCTCACGCTAATTTTGCAAGGTGAGCCAGGATTGTTGAAGCAACGCTTCGGCCCTGATCAATATTAATATAGTCTGGACGGCATACATACTAAGAAGAGACTATCGTCGCATCCTGGATCGTGAGTTGAATATTCCGCCTACTCTTCTCTATCCCTGATACCGAATCCCCCTTGAACCCTCGTTCCCCTGCAATAAGGTGGAGTGGTAGACACACCACTTGCGATACGGGTTATAGGCTTTGCAGTGTATATCCTCATCTGTACTGCGTGGGTGTGCACTACATTTCCCCAAGCTTTGGCTGTCTTTCTAATCAATTTTCGTACGGTGATCGCTCCGAGTAGTCTAAGCTTCGCGGCAATCGCGGACTTCACTGCCGTGGTTCCTGACTTGTTTGTGTCTACTGTCCCACTGGCTGCCTTCTTCATATTTGGATCGCAAAGAGTGAGCTATGGCCTATGCCTTCTGCCGTGTTCTTACCGATTATCTCTGATATTGGCTTTTTATTCAGAATATTCTGAGGATTTGGCGATCGATCCTTGCTTACTTCACTCTAAATTGTGTGAGCTTCTTTAGTCGTCCCTCACAAAGTGCCGTAACATCTCCGGCTACACTCCATCGGGACGGCGACCGGCTGCACCTACAACGTCATCCGCTCTCGAACCATTCAGTTCCCAATTCGTCAGTCCCTTCCGCGGTGCCCTTGCCATCAGGCTTGCCCGTCCGCCTCCCTGCACTATCCCAAGAACCGTTTACGATCGAATTCGTTCACACTGCTTCAGGAGACGGGGGCTCGGGCGGCGTGGTAATTTTCCCAGGCACAGATAGTGAGAATGCGAGCCCTACGAAGGATATCTCACGCAGGCAATGCAACAATGCCGATCAAGTCTTGATTGATTCGCCTGGCTGTTAACGAAGAGATTAACAATCTCGCCCGTCAGCCGAAGTCGCCCACTGCTCGGTCCGATTGGATTATCAATTATCCACAAATTTTAATCTGCCAGGCTATTTTCACTATATGCACTACTTGTCTTCACAAGAGGCACCACTTTCCTTCCAACAAACTTGGGGGATTATCTTCAAGGTTCGACTCCACTTGTATTCGCACTGATATATTCCCGCTCTTCGCCCCTGAGGCCACCCAAGTGTCACCCATATCATTAGACCGCATTCCACATCCACACATACCTTATCATGTCCATTCAATTACACACTCCGTTCAAACATATGTAATACAGACGATACGCTCAATTTTCTCAACCAGACCGCCTAAGTGGACGTAGACTCGAAACCCCCAAGGCGGGACGGCGGTTTCTCAATATGCAACGCATTATGTGTGACTGTGCGACTCAGAAAGGCGTGGCCGTGACTCGTGTCGAATGTTTTCCGGACCATATGTATATGTAATGGCTCCTCGCTATTTCGAAGGCTTGCGGATGCAATATCGATACGAAGGCACGCTCGGTCTCGCGCTCGCATTTGATGCAAGGCCGATGATCACACGAAGGTGTATAGAAGTTGGCAAATGAAACAAATGGGAACATTTTCGGGCAGTCGAATCCTTCTATTATAGTCGATCGATTTACAGGAAGGAGACTGAAATATTCACAACTGGAAATAATGTTAATGCATAGTTCTATTTACCGGCCTCCTCTGCTCACCACGCCAAATGCGAGGCATCCTTACATTATTGGCATGTGAATGCTAACATGCTTAGTCAGCAGATCCCGCGTTAATAAGCGGCTTGCCGGACCCGGATATAGGGCATTGCCGACCGTCAAGTGATCCTGTTAGTTTCTCATCCTCTGTACTCTCGATTTTGAGCTCAGATGTCACAAAAGTACGATCTCGCCCAAGCAGTGGGCTTCGACAAGGGCACCCTTCCTGTTTGTCTTAATTTATTGTGATCCGGGATCTCCAGGTTCACTTCTGGGATGCGTATGTTAGGTTGCTTGGACAAACCGGGACCTTCTGCTCTACGCCATCGGCATTGGCGCAACACGCCATGACCTGAACCTCGTTTACGGTGCGTATTGGAACCTAGCTGCTCGTGTTCTCCAGGTTCTGAAATGGAGATGTCCGTGTCCTCAATACGCAGAACTTCGTGCGTTCAAGTTTCCCGATATCTTGTGTGACTTCCAATGTTCTAATTTTACTATGGGTATTTAGAGAAGGATTTCACCCCATTTCCTACGTTCCCCGTCGTATTGGCTTTCAAAGGTTGGGGACATGATGGGACATGATATAATTGAATTTAAATATTAACTCGATCCCAACGGTTCCAGGTTCCGAACCGGATGTCGTGGATTTCAACAAGTCCATGTCTTCGCCAGTCCCTGGCCTTCCTTCTTTTGATCCGAGTCGAATTGTATGCTCAGTTCTCCATATTCTATATTCAGATGGAGGATCTCGCTGATTTATCTGTTTCCAATAGCTTCATGGAAGCCAGGAGCTCGAGATTTTGAGGCCTATTCCCGCCGTCAGTGGAAAGGGTTGGACGCTGAGAAAGAAAGTCGTAGGCGTACACGAAAATAGTTGAGGAGCCCCCTCATACTCGATGTGGTGTCGCTGAACCAATATGTGTATTAGAGACCGGGGTAGTCGTGGACACCGAAGATGTTCTGGTGGGTCCGGACGGTCTGCCATATACCCGCATGCTGGTGCGTGATGCATATTCTGTTTCGGCCCACGTCCTGCTCTGATTCTCTTTGGTTTCGCAGTCTGCCACCTTCCACGTCGGCGCTAAAGCGAACGGAACCAAGTTCGACAAAGCAATTGTAGCCCCGATGAAATTGTCCAAGCCAGTTCCGAATGGTCGCGCGCCTGATCATGTTATTAGGGATGTGATTGGCGATTCACAGGCAATTATCTATCGCCTGAGTGGGGATTACAATCCTCTCCATATTGGTGGGTCCGCTTTCTCTAGAGGGGAGTCTTTCTTCTGAATTGCTCGCAGACCCGGCGATCGGCAAACGTGCGGGCTTCGGAGGAATAATTTTCCACGGCCTTGGTTCCTACGGATTTGTGGCCCGTGGAATCTTGCATTCGGTGGCTGGCGGAAACCCTCTTGCTCTAAAAGCCATCAGTTGCCGTTTCTCTAGCCCCGTTAAAGCCAGCGGTGCGTGCTTCCCCTGCTTTTTCTTCATTGCCTACATTAGACATTTCTTTGCCCTCAGACACACTGGAAACGAGCGTGTGGGAGATCGGCCCCGGCCCAGATGGCACCGTCGAATTTGCCTTTGTGACTAAGAACCTGACCACCGGCCTGGTATCCCTCAGCAATGGTATTGTGTATGTGAAGAGGGGCCTTAAGAGCAAACTGTAAATCCGTCTTTCTCCTGAAATGTCCCAATGTTATGCTTTAAACCATTACTCAGTGGGTAAGCAGGGGTTCCAGAGGGAATGACACCAATGAAACCTGGATGGCCTGAATAAACTCCAGCCGACAAATGCTGAAGTGCTCATTCGATCATATTTACACGAGTGGACGCAGGGGGAATCTTACCGCGTCAGGTGCCGAGGGCGCTGTCAGTTGAGGACTTTGGGCAACATCCGGAAGCAAAAACCGGAAATTCGGCGCACAACTCAACGCCGGCCGAAGGTGAGGGGTGTGTAAGTCGGTAAATACGGTATTTGGGCCTGTAAAATTCACAGAAGTAGGTTATTAGTGATATTGTAAAGTTACTTGAGAAGTCCCGGGTGAATTTGAAGAAGATAATCGAACATTCCCAAAAAGGAAATATCTGACTTCTCGCGCGCGCAAGGGTGGTTCATATGGGGGATGAATGTGGAGTTGAGATAACATTTGGAATAAGCTAAAAGGAGGTTTCCCAAACATCCTGCATGCTTCAGGGCGGAGCACCGGGATGGGCGCTTAATTTGATCTCTTGACTTGCGCAGGTTTCGAACCGGGGCAATGCAAAAAAATACCACATTGCTACCACTAGCTACTACACTACAGTAGTGAATACAACTAGTCCTAGTTTCGTATGTATATAACACCATCTGGATCCGCCGCCGAGTTGCTGGGCGAGCCGAGTTTCCGGATTTGCATCCGGATGTTGCCCAAAGTCAATTACTGGCGCAGTCGCCTCGGTAGATGCCGAGACTCTTTTGCATCCGACCAGCGAGGTAGAGTTGATTGCCAGCGAAGTCAACAGCACTCCTTCTCCTTCCCAAAATGAGCGGCTGTGAGTATCATTCTATTATTTGTGATAGGAGAGATTGCACCCCCAAGAGATGCATTTAATGATGCAGGCATGCCTGCCAATGCTCGAGTTCAGTCTGTACCAAGGATCATGGCTAAGACTTTTCTTTCTCATTCTCCAGTCAGATTCCTCAATCTGGTCCGCCCCTTCCTTCCCTTTTTACCTGAAGTTTCTTCTCCCGAACGAAAAGTGCATCTGAGCGTGCTCTATGACTTCCATACGTATCTGACGTGGAGATTTTGTTCTCGAAAATAGGTTCCTTTCTCCGACAAAATGTCATGGACCGCTGTCACTCTCCTCATTTTTTTAGTTTGTAGTCAAGTACCATTATACGGCATCATGTCGTCCGACTCCTCCGATCCACTCTATTGGATGCGTGTCATCCTCGCGTCTAATCGCGGTACCCTCATGGAACTTGGGATTACTCCAATTATCACATCTGGAATGATAATGCAACTATTGGCCGGCGCAAACCTCATCGAAATCGATTTTAGCTTGAAGGAAGATCGTGCGCTCTTTGGAGCCGCTCAAAAACGTACGTCCTTTTTGGCACTTCAATAGATGCTCTCCCCTCACCCCATTATCACGTTCTAGTCTTTGCCCTCATCATTTCCCTCGGCCAGGCGACTGTCTATGTCTTGACTGGACTTTACGGCCAACCGAGCGAGCTTGGCGCTGGTGTTTGCCTGTTGCTCATTCTCCAACTAGTGTTTGCCGCTCTTTTGGTCATTCTTCTTGATGAGTTGCTGCAAAAAGGCTACGGTCTCGGATCCGGTATTTCCCTATTCATTGCTACCAACATCTGCGAATCCATCATCTGGAAGGCGTTCAGTCCCACGACCGTAAATACTGGCCGGGGTCCAGAATTTGAAGGCGCCATCATTTCCCTCTTCCACCTTCTTTTCAGTTGGAATGACAAATCGCGTGCTCTCAAGGAGGCCTTCTGGAGAGAGCGCCTTCCAAATGTCTCAAATCTTGTCGCAACGGTCATCGTCTTCGCTCTGGTCATTTATCTGCAAGGATTCCGCATCGAAATCCCAATCAAGAGCAACCGTTTCCGTGGGCAACGCGCAGCCTACCCCGTAAAACTTTTCTACACCAGCAATATGCCCATCATGCTGCAGAGTGCTCTCACCAGCAATATTTTCATCGTCAGCCAAATGCTTTTCAACCGATTCCCCGATAACATTCTTGTACGACTTCTCGGTGTATGGGAGGTCAGTGTTCTTATGAATGTAGCACATGATCCCTATATTTATCGTCGTTTCTCTACTTTCAGCCTTTCGAGGAATCCTCCCAGCTTGCGGCTAAGTCAGGCATATCTTACTATATTTCGCCCCCCCGCACAATGAAGGCAGTTTTGAGTGACCCTATTCATTCTTCGGTCTACATTATCTTTATGGTACTCGCGTGTGCCATGTTTTCAAAGACCTGGATTGAAGTGTCAGGTTCTGGTCCACGGGACGTTGCCAAACAGCTCAAAGAGCAGCAGATGGTATGCTACCTAGCATTGAGCGAGTCGCTGCCCCTTATAGTACTCAATCCTCGTGATTTAGGTTATGGCCGGGCATCGCGAGGGAAGCATGTACAAGGAACTGAAGCATGTTATCCCGACAGCCGCCTTCACTGGAGGCGCGGTCCTCGGTCTACTTAGTGTTGCGGCAGATCTCATGGGCGCATTAGGAAGCGGGACAGGTATTTTGATGGCCGTCACTATCATCTACAGCTGTAAGTCTCCGGTTCCTTCGTCCGTGGACGGGTTCATGTGATTGATTAATTACAACTGGAATCAGATTGGGAAATCGGCATGCGCGAATCTGGTGGACCTGAGATGGCTGCCTTCGGAGATTTGCTTCAATAACTAGGCAAGGAAACTGGCACCAGCTCATGATCTTGTCTTGCAATGGTGTGCGAGAACTTGCGAGTGACTAGATCAGGTGTCTGAAGGTTCAATGGTGTGGTGGGTGAGCAGGCGGGTCTCGTTTTTCTTCCTGATTTTCTGGGAATCGGGGGATTCTTCTTCGTGTGACTCTGCAGGGCTGTGATAATTTCCCTACATTGATGACGAGAATTTGAGTCTTGATCGTCGTGGCGGGCGCACGGATTACCAAACTTTCGCAGCAGCCTAAGGGCCCCTTCGAATTTGGCAATGCGACATTTCTAAAATGTGTTTCAAAATTTTCTACCTGTTTCCTCCGCCCCTCTGAAATGCTTCTGATTTTGCAAAACCACTTTGAGTAGAAGCATTTCTCGCGTTGCAGAAGGCCCTAAATAGCAATGCGTCAGGAGGTTTGGGCCGTACTGTATTGGTTCCCGGATTCAAATCGCACTGACTCGACACCTTGGGCGTGACAACGATGTATTTGAGTGATGGAAATACCTGCTCTGTCCATCAGAGGCGTGCGGTCGAATCTGTCAGTGATGCCTGTTGGCCCCTGCATCATTGATGCTCGTATGCCTAGTTTCGGCTTTGATGGTGGAGGAAAGCGATAACATCTGTAAAGATTCCACGCTGTGCTTTCTAATGATCCTAATTTTCTTCAATTTCCGCATTCTCTAAGTCGACATCACACTATTATTGGTGTCCACCACCAAGTTGTGGTATCATTGCATGCCCTTCCTTTTTCGCTCTCACTTCACGGCAGGGCCTGAGAGGCAGTGGCTGTGAATTCTGCAGACCTCCCCAAACTCTCTAGACTTAGCGCAGGCAAGGCTTTCAGTCCAGTAGACCCCGTTTTCTCTGGCTTCAATTTCGTACGCCCTGTCAGGCCAGACTCTTTCTCACTCGAGCTCGACTGGGAAAGAGTCTGATGTCAGGGACGCGTTTCGTTATTTTGGGACCAGTAAATTTCGTCTTTCTAAAGTCGTCTCGTTTGGGGGCATTCCACCTGTAATAGCTCGCCATATCTTTACTTCGTCTTCTGCCGCAACCTATGATCGTCTTCCCTGGGGTTTAACCAAGGCGAGTAAACAAGGCGACTTTTAATTCCGTTCAGCACAAGCGGCTTCACAGAAATGATCATTCCCAACGTCCTTGCTTGATATTTCTTGATATTGTCTATTGTTTCAGCGATTCCTTGAAGGCGCCCCCCTCCCCCCCTCTCGTCCCTCCCTCCCAAGGGGTATATTCTTCGAACAGTCCCCTTATAACGGTGCAAGCTGTAAGGTGTGCTAACGAGAATTATTATTCTGTTTGTAGCTTGTTCGTCCACCTCTGTAGCCTGCCTTTTTCCCTCCCTGTATGGTTCTACGTTTGCCCTAGTAATAGGTCCCTGTGATAACTGGCCTTCTTCCGGTTTTCTCGGCCCGTCAATCATCATCTCCGCCCGAGATTTATACGTGATCGCTCACAGTCAATTATCAAATCGACATAGAGGAAGGAGGAAGGTAATAGTCAAGAGGACCCGGTCCCATCCGATTCCTACGAGCAATACCGTTAACATCCTCTCTGTATAGCTATCAATATACTCGCCATCGTCATGGACATCTCCGCGACTTTATGGCCTTGGAAGATGAGCATTGCACGCTCCTAGATTCATCCTCCTCAGCTATTGACCCGAAGATGATTCACTCAATGCAATCATCAAAGGGAACCGGTGATGGACGCATTTTGATTGTTCAATAATTCCAGTGCAACCCCCTGCGTTATATCTAAATCTAATGCCTGAATGGTGAAGCTATTGCCCTCTGCGTTGGAATACCAACAATTTCACTAGCATTCAATGCAGTTGATGCTTGTGGTCTGCTGCAAGATTGATTTGATGGGTTATTTCTTCTACCCTCTCAGATTTTTTGTGTGCGGTAGGTGTGAGGTCTAGGAACCGATTTTTTCCTAGAAAGTATTGAAGAATTTGTTCAGAAGGTGTCTTATCCGAAGTGATACCGCTTTGAATGCCCTGTGCTTCGGGCCTTCGTCTACTGGATCCTTATTGGTGCGTGACCACACCCCTGTCACTTTTGCCAAAGAATATCCTTATCGGATAATTTTCTGCTGTCTCACCTTACTGCGGACTGCACGCGCAGGTTGACCAGCCCCCTATTTTCTCTGATTTGGGCTGGCAAGGACCCATAGTTTTCCCCAGATGCACCAAAGTCGTCAAGACAACAACACGTGTATCTCAAATCCCTTAGTGCTGCAGTGCGATGCGGTTTGCATCGCGCTCTATTCGGCAGAAACCAACAGCTCGTGGCACATCCTCCTGTTTCGAGAATGAAATCATTTCCGTGGTAACCTCTTTATGGCTCAATGGCTCGCAGTTCCTATGCACAGCCCAAATACCGTTTTCCTGCGCATTACACCGATCATGAACGCGTTTTTGAATTCGGGGATATCGATGCGCTCGGAATAGAACTCCCGATCACCTCCCACATGTGGGGGCGCCTGTGTATATTTCGGTGAAATAGCCCCTCGTAGACTGCGTCATCTAATTGATGTAAGCCCTTCGGCCTCATGTCAGATCCGCAGCGGCTATCGGTTGGCCCACCGTGCTCAGGTTCCGATGGAGGGCGCTTACCCTGGCACTTTGAGCGCTATCTGCAAATATACCCTATAGTTCCCCGCACTTCGTCCCCAGGCACAACCTCCGTCCCTCAGACCCGTATTGCGATGATAATTGCCACATATGGTGTATATATCGAATGTAAGCCTACCCAGGCGCATATGGACTTCCGGCAGCCACCTGTGGCAGTTTTCGGAACAGCGAAAGTTCGTCGAGATTAGTTCACTGTGGGATTCACAGCCAGAGTTTTGGGGAAGGCTGCGGGAAATGTGCGGTCCAACACGCGGTACACGGGGATGGCGACAATGGGCAGAGAGAACCGAAATTATGGTTCCATGTATGCATTGGGCAAACTGGCTGTTGCCTGCATCACACTGGAAGATATGGAGAAGATAGGTGAACTATATAATCGTATGTAGCGTGGGCAGGCTAGAGGAGGTATCAGTGGTGGGAAGGAGAGATCGAAGAAACTAGTGAGCGTGGTCAAGGGCAGGTGACCCGAAAGCTTGGTCGACTTATCTATTCACGCTTCTGTTGAACTTAGTTCTTTTTTTTTCCTCTTTATTTTCCTACGGCTGCGCTACAAATGTGCTAAGCGATAAAGCCACCCCCAGGGCGCACTTCAGCACACTTCAAATCGCTCTGAAAGGAATCTGACATCAGACGAAGTAACGGCCATTTCCCGTATATCCATCACTTTTCCTCTCTCGTGCCGGCTCCCCTTTCCAACCATATCGTATGGCCTCTCCCAGAATGCAAGACGAATCATGTATAGGCGGGTTTCTTAAGTATGACTGTGGGCCTTTGGCCGGTCGATGTGTCAGGTACATGGTGCCTACTTGTCACGCATGCCGGAGCTCTATACGATGAATTCATCGTCCTCCCAGGTCAGAGCTTGAAGAATATCAAAAACCAGACCTTGGAAGAAAGTAAGGGCACACTGTGCAGCACCATTGTCGATTCCTCATGCCCCCAGTGGTAGATTCGCGAAACGAGATCGTCGACCACTTGACCCACCGCCAGTCGTTCGCCTTCGGATGTTTGAACTCCTCGATGAAGGGCTTCCAACGCAGCGGGAACAAGAGATTGCAGCAGAGTGCGCTCGTGTTTTTATCATTTGGTTTGACGCAGGACTGACGTCGGAACCTGCATGTAGCGACATTGATATCTCTGGTCTCGTAGCCCACCTCGATTTGTTCCCTGTCCCACCACCCGCCGAAGGGCAATCTCTATCCTCAACTAATTTACCTATATCTCCCCCGACTGTAAATGTCGGATATCGTGGTCAGCCCTCAGCGCCATATTTTGCCGCAGCCAAGAACCAGGAGGTACAACAGTTACAGCAGCAGGAGCAAGAACAACAACAACCACCAGAAACCCCATCGTCTCCACCGATTGCGACCGCGCCCGCACTCCCATCTACCGGCTCCTTATTCGGCTCTTCGTTCGTTCATGCTGTTCATATGGACTGGCGTGGCGAGCCGGTTGTCTTCTTCGTTTTCTCTGATCTTAGCGTTCGACTAGAGGGTTATTTTTGTTTGCGATACCGGTTCTTCGACTTATTCAGGCAAGTGTCATGCATTCATATCTTTGGCGAGATATCCAGGCGTCGGTTAACACCTATGTAATTATTCATCTCAGCAGCCGTACAGTGGGCTCTAACGACGTTCCTGTGGCCGCAGAGCTATACAGTGGAGGGTTCGTTATATATTCCACAAAGGAGTACGTGTGTTTTCCACGCTTTGATATGCATTCAATAACCCTGCTGCGATCTGCCAAAGATTCCCAGGACTACAAGCGTCTACGCCTCTTACTAAACATTTGTCGAGGTGGGGCGTGCGAGTCAACCTGCGCGAAGGCGAAAGACGGCGAGCCAACGACTCTAGCGCGGATGAAGATGAACTTGGGGGGGACACACCAAAAGGGCAGAGAAGGGGTCGTCCGCCTGGGCGGTAGATGGCCATTTCTTCCCCCGCCCCGCTGAGATGGCAGTGCTCTGTCACTCCGTTCGATCATTTCCCTTCATACCCGTCAAGGGCGGCGTCGCTTGCAGCATCCTCTTGCCAATATGATATGTTTCCTGTAAGGCCCGTATCGGCGAACAATTGAGCATGTCATCAATTGTTTTTGTATACGTAATGTCGATCACTGATTGTGCAATATTCTGTTCAATTTCAATCAGTTTCACAGCCCCGACACCGACGTTACGTTACTCTACTATGATGCCTACTTTTTTTCGCCTACACTCCGCTCATCGGAGCGGTATTAGCGATGCACCATCTCACACAAGACATTTGTGCGCACGTGCATGCCAACCCCAACTATTTAAGGAAAATAATTAAGTGGCTGAAAATCGTCGCTTGTTCAGCAGCTAGCAGGGCCACAGCGCTGCGGTGAGGGCATTCCCCCCTCTTCCTTATCTGTCCATATGTCCCCTGCTGTACTCAAATCACCATCTGTACACATGGCCAAACATACCAAGAGGCCGCACTGAGTTTGTGCTGATGATATGCTTTTAAATAACTCTGAGCGCCTATCAAGGGGAAATGCCAATTGAGCAGGCGCCGCACGATAAATGACTCACGCGCTTGGCCAAAGGCCACTTCTTGCATTGCATATTTGCTATATGCAGCTAGATTGCTGTATATTACTTGGCGAAAGTCAATGGGAAAAGCAAGGACTGCAATTTCCGACGAGGGGAATATATCAGATAATAACTGGGCTTCTCGTATGGTACCTAACGGCAGGTTTTTACTAATTACCTACACCTGAGGAAAAGAGGTGGAATACTTAGTGGGTGCTTAGGCATCGAATGCTAGTGGAAGACAGCACTGTCGGACCTTGCGGATTCCGCGGAGTCTCATCGTTTGATTGAGAGGAACTCACGTTGATAACAGATTGAAAATTGAGAAGGCCCTCGATAAAGGTCACCAATTGCTGATCAAGACACTTCGGCAATAAGTGTTAACTGGGACTAATCAAACAACGAGAAGCAGGGTGATATTGCTTCTATTTTTTGCTATGCGTTATTGCCGACGCATGTGTGTGGTGTCTCGATGGTGCTTTGGCCCATCGGTTGGTGTTGAGTTGTTCCAAACACGTGCTCATGCACAGCCGCAGCTAGACCCTACCTTTCCGGGCAAGCCGATGTCTATGGATGAACAGGTACATGGAGCGACCCACGATTTTGCAGTGTCCTTGGCTTGATAAGCGGGGAATTACCTGCATTCTGAAATCGCCAGATGGAGATTGATCGGAGACAACGCTATATAACTGTGAAGTTCGATCTTGTGACAGAGTCGGTCCTCCACATTGGACATCTAGTTTTCAGCTTGTCCTCGGCGTGGGGTGGTGCGATGCGAACCGAAAATTCGCCTCCACAGAAGCCGTTGTCGACAATAGTTCGTTGGAGAAGAGTCGTACTCTGGGGGCAGAGAAACGATTCTTGCCACAGATGCCTATGTGTCTCAACTGGCCGCCTCTCAGTTCGCCGTAAATGTATCAGGAGTTTCAACTGCCCACGTGGTGAGAATCGTGCATAATCTATTCACGTTTACGGTTTCTTAATGTATGTTGAACTTGTGGATCCAATAGACGGAACCATTAACACCGCTCATCACTGTAAGTGGTCTCGCATGGAGACATGTGAGAACACGGAACGCATGAACCCCCCGTGGCTTGGAATCAATTAGGACCACCCATTGTTGATACAAGAAATTCTCAGTGTGTTTTTGAGAGATCTTGCACCGTTACCTCACCTTGTATCTGGTTGCCACGACGGCCTTGGACGCATGTACGCTGCTTATGGCGAACCTATCCAGGAGTCTCATGAATTTCTCTCTATCGGGATTTGGGATCTTTTTTTTTGCATCTTCCCAGGGTGTTTACACAGGAATATTAGCATGGAACCATTGAAAACAACATTCAAAAAGCCTCACCAGCAGTATTAGACTGTTTCTAGGAAATATTTCGTCCTTTATTGGTAGCGTAAGCGCCGGCCGAGTTTTGACGACGTCGCAACTCACAATAGCCGTGGAGACCAGGGTCTGATACGGGATAGGGTATCAAATACATCTCTCCCACCCATCCACGGGTGTCATCGGGGGCTCTGGTCCAGGGCCGCCCATGACTTCCCTGACTCGATCTTGTTGGATATCTTCCTGTCTACTGTTCGATAAGGTCCTCTCAGTTGGATCGTGGGATAGGAAGAGGTCGATAAGGCCTTCTGATTCAGCAAGTACTTCGAGGAATAGAGAAAAAGCTCCAAGAAGCGATCGCAGATGTGCGAGGGATCCCCCATGGCCAAACGATCAATAGGTAGACTATGTTGGCTTGGGAAGACCACCATCGCCAACGCCAGCTTCGGGAGGGTTGAGTTTTCCTCTAGCACTTGCTGTGCATATTCCATGGAGTCACTCGAGACGTTATACTCACGGGGACCCAGGACTAATCCAACAGATTCTGTATTATGACAAGACCTACCGTGTCCTACCCAACAAGCGAGGCGTAATCACCAGGATTTGAATGCTGTGAGGGGAGACCTCGCCGTGGTGGCTGGCGTCCGAGGACGGCCGAAATCATAACTTCATTAATCAGAACAATGGTTTCTCCTCCAAAGGGCTGTTGGGATTGACGGATGACACGTAGGCATGCATACGTCAATTGAAATTCAATTCGGGGCTGCAAGAGATCCAGCCGGGCACCAAGGGTCGTCACTTGAGACTCACGAACAGTTTCCCCCATATGATCGGGAGGCTGTGGGAAAAGAGGTGCCACGACGATAGGCACCGTGCGTTCGTTAGGCTAGCCATACATGTCGAGCGTGGAAAAGGCATTAAAGTGATAATCACTCAGAACAACTAGTCCTAAAGGAGCAGAACAGGCAAACACGATTCAGTGGCATAGCTGATGCGCGCACTCGGTCATGTCGATCAAATCATCAACCACCGTTTCAAAAGTCCTCTCCTAGGGAAGGAGATTCCATTCGGTTATCAATGCGACTATCTTGACACACATCTATCGCAGATCTGCATTTAATGAAGCGTCATACGTGGTAAATTGATCCGTGTTCCCAAGGGACATCAGAGGGCAAGAGAATCAGGGCTGTGGTAGCAGGGGAACAATCGCAACTCACGCCGAGGCGTATTACTGGAGTCCTGAAGGCCCGCTTGTCCATACTTTTGCCATAGCTCAAGATACGTCGCGTTGAGTCCGCAATCTGCCATCATCGCTTCTCTCTAAACAGGAAAACCAGCACGATCAGAAACCAGATTCAGGATTCGATATTTTATCGGCCGAACGCCTTGCCGATAAACATACCAATGTGGGCCCATTGCCCGTGTCCTTTGGCAGGACAACGGTAATATTACGCTTACCTTCATCTTGCACTCCTCGCAGTGCCACTTATCAAGCTTGGATCCATAGCGAAAGCAATTGACCGAGAAATATGCGATAGAATATGCTTCGGGATGGAATTGTGAGAACGATGTATACAAGCACGATATTTTGGTAGAACGCGAACTCCATACCTAGCGAGAGGCAATTGTAATGGAGTACATCGCACAGCAGGTTAGCTTACCCAATCCATTGAATGCAGCAACAGGCATCGCCGCCAGAAGGCGGCCGGGAAGACACGAGGCCTCGCTATCGTCCGAACCCCTGGCCAGAAGGAGCGAATCATGGGATATAACCTCGCGCGGATTCACATGTTTCTCATAAGTGCCAATAATTGCTTGACTGTCCGAGGATACCGCCAGTAATCGGCTCCATAGTCAATCCTGAGCAGAGTCTACAGCATCGAATAGTTCCAACGCAGAATTTCGCTTCCGAATACACTAGATTCACAGACCGACCATTTAGGAAGTGCGAGGAGGAATGGAGGAAGAAGACATAATCTGTCTTGAAAGTACCGACAGTTAAACTCACGACAGAGGGGTGTACGCATCGGAGCAGAAGTTGGAATGTGATGGTGAGTCAGATTTCTTGATTTCTTGGAATACAAAGCAGATTGAAGGTTCTTGAACGCACCGCTTCATTGCTTTCCAAGGCGTCAAACCTGAATACGAAGCCTCACAGCCCCCATTCCGTATCTTCCGCGATCTTGGAGACCTCTCCGATCACGAAGGGGACGACCATTGTCTTCGAGAAGTTCGCAGGTACGTATTTGAACACTGAAACTCGTGTCCCCGAGTCGACTCGCCATCACCATAGTCCTGTCCACCATGATAACCCGTCAAATCTCGGGGCGAATTCCACCTCGGCAGCATATTCAGGGACCATGTGGGTATCCTGATGGTCTCAGCAGCGAAATATATCACAGTACTATTGGAAGTTCATTACCCGCTGGGTCAAGGGCTGGAGATTTTGTCGCCTGTTTTAATTGGATCCCTGAGTCTTGTCTTTACCAGAGGGCTCTAGACCTTTGACCTCTTTTCAGAACCGTCGCTGCAAAAAACGACCCTTGTGACGTCTTTGTGACTGTGACAAGGCGCATAGATTGATTCCAGCGTTACACAACCAGATTAAACAGTACCAACCCCGTGCGCCACTCGAGGTCGGTGGGTGAATCCCTCAACCCGATCTTGATCAGGGGGTCTACGTAGACCTCATCTGGGTACGATGCAAACTCACTTTTCCATTAGTGAGTTACCATTTAATCGCTCGTTTCTGTTCCTGCCTATCGTTTCTCATGCTCATCCATCATTGTGTTCAGATACTGGGAGTGGAGGTGCTGGCTCACATGCTGGTACTGGTGGTCATGGAGGGGATGTCTATCTCACCCATAATAATTGTAGGGCCCTTGTCAATCACTTGGACCCCTTGCACATGCTCACTGCTCTTCCAGACGGGCCAGAGTCTCTCGGTACTGCACTGTTGCTGTCTCTTCCTCGCGCTCTATCTGCAGCGTACGATTCTGGCCGCGAGGACGCTCCATCGTCTTGCCTCCACGGCACTCGTGTTGCTGTGTTGAAGGATATTCAATTATGGTCCGAGAGCCCGAATCGCGAAACCCCCCCTGTCTACTGGCTCAGCGGACTCGCCGGCATCGGAAAATCAACAATCGCCAAAACCGTCGCCGAACGAGCCCGAGCGAATACCGCCCTTGGTGCATCTTTCTTCTTTTCTCGAGCCGACAATCCTTTACGCAATCCGCGCCTCGTCTTTCCCACCCTTGCTTTCCAACTCGCACAATCCGACACTGAGTTCAAGGAAGTCATCGTGGAAGCCCTAACACAAGACCCGGCGCTCGGGCACAAGGAACTACTACCTCAGCTTCAGGAATTAATCCTGACGCCCCTGCTCAGAATCGATCCCCATCATTCTCCCACACTTATGATCCTGGACGCTCTCGACGAATGTGATGAACAGGGTGCTGCAGATATTCTCCGGCTCATATTTTCACACGCCATCCGAATACCTTTCTTACGGATCTTGATCACTTGCCGTCCGCAACCCCACCTATCCTCAGTGTTCAATAAAGTCCCGAACCTCGCAAAGACCGTGCTTCACGATATCGAGGCCTCAGTCGTTCAGGAAGACATCAGTCTTTATATCTCTACTCAATTGGCTAAAATACCAGAGAAGCTTGATCTTGATATACCTACTGATTGGGCGACGGAGGTTGAGAGAAATTTGCTGTTAGAGAAGTCCGGGAAGCTCTTTATCTATGCCGCTACGGCGATCCGATTCATTGGGGACAATCGCATGCGACATCCTCACAGGCAGCTAAAGCTCATACTTAACACCAGATCGGCCCAGGAAGCAGGAGCCGTACCATATTTGCAGCTGGACGAACTTTATATGGGGGTGCTCCGGAACACCCTTTCCGGATCTAATCGCCCCGAAATTCTGGAGCGTTTTCAAATCGTCATCGGAAGTATCGTGCTGTTGCGCGAGCCCCTCCCGCTGGATTCGTTGACTGAATTCGTTCAATGTGAAAGGAGTGCCGTTGAGGCTGCTTTGTATCATCTTCATTCCGTGATCGTACCGCCATCGAATATTCACGAGGCACCTCGTATCTATCACCCTTCGTTTCTCGAATTCATCACGGATTCTTCGCGGTGCACGATGAAGGAATTCGTTATTGTCCCTATTCCTGAGCAGGAACTGCGGCATGCCAATCGATGCTTCAAAATTATGGCAAGACATCTGAAACGGAACGTAGCTGGGATCTCGGATTCGTCATTCCTGAACAGGGAAGTACACGAATTTGAAAGGAAAGTGAGGGAGGCACTGCCGCCGGAGGCTCAGTATGTATGCCGATACTGGGCGTCCCATCTGTCGTACGTGGAGCCTGGAGAGAAGAGAATGGTGGAGGCAGTAGAGGAGTTCACGATGCAATCAATTTTATGGTGGTTCGAGGCAATGAGCCTCATTGGAAGTGTGTCGACTGCTATAAGCTCGATTCAGACGGCACACCAGTGGGCGGTATGTGTATCACCATTGGCTCTCGGGCTATTTGCTGACTGGACAATGGTTCTGACAACAGATAAGCTCAAAATGCAAGGCGATTGTTATAGAAATCCTATCCGACGCGTATCGATTTATTCTGGCACATGGGGAAGTGATAAGAGAGAGTGCGCTGCACGTGTATCATTCTGCATTGCCTTTCACGCCCCACAACACTGCACTCTACAAAGTATATCACGAAGGTGCAAAGGATTGCATTAGGGTGCTGCAAGGGATGGAGTCTGAGTGGCCGCAGAGCTTGAGTACTCTGGCAGGTCATTCTGGTGCCATTACGACTGTTGCATTTTCACCAAATGGATTACTTGTGGCATCAGGCTCCCTTGATCATAGCCTACGGTTGTGGGATGCCATGTCTGGTGCACTCATTGTGACACTGAAAGGTCACTCTGGTCCAGTTGAAGGAGTTGTATTTTCACCTGATGGATCATGCCTTGCATCAGGCTCCCTTGATCATAGCCTATGGTTGTGGGATGCCATATCTGGTGAACCCATTGCAAGGCTGGATGGCCATTCTCGTGCAGTTTCAACTGTTGCATTTTCACCCACTGGATTGTGTGTGGCATCAGGGTCCTATGATAGTTCTGTGCGGTTATGGGATGCCATATCTGGTGTGCCTACTGCAATATTGGAAGGCCATTCTGATATGGTTGAAACCATTGCATTCTCACCTGATGGTTTACGGCTGGCATCAGGCTCCTATGATCATAACCTATGGTTGTGGGATCCTGTGTCTGGTGCAGCCATTGTGAAAATGGAAGGTCATTCTCAATTGGTTCGAGTTGTTATATTTTCACCAGATGGAGTGCACCTTGCATCAGGCTCTAATGATAGTACCATATGGTTGTGGAATGCCACAGCTGGCACACCCATTGCAAAACTGGAAGGCCATTCTGAGTACATTAGGGCCATTGCATTTTCACCTGATGGACTGCACCTGGCATCAGGCACCTCTGGTGATACTGGCTCACTACGGTTGTGGGATGCCATATCTGGGGCACCCATTATGATTCTGGAGGGGCATTCTGTGGGAGTTGCAACAATTTCATTTTCACCCAATGGCTTGTTCCTGGCATCAGGCTCATTTGATGCCACAGTACGGTTGTGGGATGCCACATCTGGCGCATGCATTGTGAAATTTGAAGGCCATTCTCTTCATGTTACAACCATTGCATTTTCCCCTGATGGATTGCACCTGGTGTCAGGCTCCATGGATCAAACACTACAGTTGTGGGATACCATGTCTGGTGTGCCCATTGCAAGACTCAGAGGCCATTCTGAGGCAGTTAGAACTATTGCATTTTCACCCAATGGATTATGCCTGGCATCAGGCTCTGATGATCATACCCTATGGTTGTGGAATGCTATGTCTGGCATGCCAATTGCAAAACTGGAAGGCCATTCTGAATTAGTTGGGACTCTTGCATTTTCCCCTGATGGGTTGTGCCTGGCCTCAGGTTCCAATGATAAAACAGTGTGGTTGTGGGATGTCACATCTGGCACATGCATTGTGAAACTGGAACTTGAAGGCCATTCTGAATTGGTTACAGCCATTGCATTTTCACCAGATGGATTGCACCTGGCATCAGGCTCTGCTAATGGTATCCTGTGGTTGTGGGATACCATGTCTGGTGTACTCATTGCAAAACTGGAAGGTCATTATAAGAGATCCCGAGTTAACACCATTGCATTTTCACCTGATGGATTATGCATGGCATCAGGTTCCAGCGATAAAACCATATGCTTGTGGGATGCTATGTCTGGCATGCCTATTGCAAAATTAGATGGTCATTCCAATCGGGTTACAGAAGTTGCATTTTCTCTTGATAGCTGTACTTTAATCTCACGCACAGCTGTGGAGACCTTCACATGGGATCTTACTTCCCAACCTCCTTGTCACCTACTCTCTGGTTCATCCGCAGAGGCCTCTGCACCCTTTGTGGGCTCCACTCCCCTCATTTGGTCTATCACCAACCAGTGGATACAAGTAGAGCGGCGAGAAGATGGCCACAGCAAACGTATCTGTTATGTCCCTCCCCATTACTCTTGGATTCCTGTTCTTGCGTCAAGCCAGCGGGCTCACTCTCGGATCGCAATTGGATGTGGGGATGGTCGCGTTGTAATTCTCGCTATCCCACGCGATCCATTCAAATGGCGTTTCAGCGAGGAGGGAACGTATACTGGGCTGGAGCCTATCACTGTAACGGAACAGTCGTCTCTCACGGATCAACACAATGACAATATCGGGCAAAACCGTCCTCGGGACTTCCGTAAACTGTTGCGAAGGCTCAAGGTCACGTTCCTTTGCTGCTAGTAGTCGATGATATCTTAGGTTCAATGTAAAGCTTTTCCATGCAAATATGAGTTCATAAGACACACTCACAATCCAGATGGCTATTTTGGTAGCTCCACCCGCTCGCCTTTTTCCGATTCAGATGACCCCCGGTCTCTCCCACCAGGAGCCAGTCAGTGCTTTTCCCCATCTAGTCCGGAGCACTCTGGTATGGTGGAATCTGGCGCTCTGAACGTGTATCCCTTCATCTTCCCTACACATTCCTCCCAAATCTTATAAGGGCTCTGATGCCCCATTCAGCGACTCTCCCTGCTATTTTTGACGTGTACCCACTTCTTCCATTCCATCATCGTCCTCGACTACTCGTTCCCGTTTGCCATGGCCACCTGTATCCGAAGCGCATTCAGAGGAATTCAAGGACAAATTGGATCCTCAATCGTCAGAACAAGGCCAGTATCCTCTCTCATGATCTCTTAATCACTGGACAGTGTGAACACCTCGAGCGACGTGGCAGCCCCACTTCGTTCCACACCTCTTCGGATTCTCTCTCTGTGGTTCGACGTACATCGATACTCGGCTATATTCAGTGACCTCCCAGCAGCATCGATGCTCCAGAATCTTCACGGCGTTCTGCTCATATTCCAGTCGGCTCTGAGCCCTCTGAACCCCTTCCAAATCCAACGTCCCACTAGTTCGGCGCACCGCTTCTCCAGTTGGAAAGTGCATCACAAATTGCCTTATTTGAGGAAAAATTGCACGCGGGTTCTGTCGGAAGGGGTACGAGCCCTATGTCCTCGTTTGGGCACGTGGACCAGCATTTACGCTATCTCGTTTTGCGCCCTCGTAGTCTATGTCCTTGACCTCCGCCATGCTTCGAGATGATCTAACCTCCTCATTCTCAACACGGCTCATCACTCTGAGTGAGACGATCCCCTTTATCTGGACAAGGAATGTGCTGCCGATCGCTACTGGAATATCGAGTCCCAATGATTGCCATCTCCATCAGCCTTTGTATTTACTCTCACCCTACACTGGACGCTGCGTTCCCCCCCTCTATGGGTCTTTGCCTGACTATGTACTCTGCGATCCTCGGCGTGAGAGCCTGGATAGCAGAGGTACTTCCTTCAGAGACGTACACTCCGATGTCTCCACCCCAGCCTCCTCCGTTACCCGCGGACGGTCCGAAACCTTATCTCTATCCTGGCAACTTTGGGGAAGGACCCGAGACAAACGTATCAGAACGCTGACAGTCGGCTTACCTCATGGACCGGTAAAACGATCGATCGATCGATCGGTCTCCAGTTCATCAGTAGTTCATCCCGATGGCTCATTTCTGTTGCGTTAATATGCCATATCGGGGCAATGTATATAAATATCGCCCCACGCCTACACAGTGCTGAGGCATCTTTCCAGTACTATTATATATGCGCCCAGCTCAAGTGTCCACCAGGATTGCATCGCGTGCGATTTCACCCAGAAATATGGGCTCTACAACCTTTTTGGGGGCCCTCGCAATGAAGGAAGCATCGGGAACCATCTCAGCGTTTATCAAGTCGACTACAGCAAAAAATATGCGTGTGCCATGGCTCAGACGTTAGAACATGGCACACTCGTCTCCCGGAGAGGTGATTGACAGTGCCTGAAAATCCCACCGAGGTTATCTATACACCGTTGTAACTCGAGGCTGAGCCTCCTTCAAAATGTAATGGCATATCTTAGTGGTCTCTCATCTCTGAGCCAAGAATCAATGCCCGATACCGGGCGCCCCAACTCTACTAGTATCGATTGCGAGACAGATTAGTATGCTAGCTTCACATGCGAGATCTACATACGTTCGTGAGCATCGAGCGTTGTCATCACGATCATTATATTTCCACCCCCACAATCCCACAATGCTCTCCTAGTACTATGGTCCAGTAGACTGTAAGAGGGATTTATGTGCGAGGCAAATAGATTTTCCTCATGTCCGCAGCTTGCTAGCAAAAGAACGTGGCCTTAACAGTGTTACAGAAGGACCCTTGTCACGACCGTGTCACAGAAGCCCAGTGACTTCATACATACAAATCCCGCCGGAAAGCGCGCCAGTGGCTCCTCACCGACACCTTATTGAGCGGAGACTTCGCCAGGTGTCTGGCGCCGTTCCTTGGGCTGAGTATGCCGATTATCAGGGGGATCCAGATCACTGTCCGATGACTGAACCCCCATCTCTATTTCGTTCCCCGACCGTTTGTTTCTCGGCCTCATCCCCAGGATAGATTAGCAACTCTCTTCGTGGGATCCTTTGTGAATCTCAACTAATCATCCTCGTGGTGATGAACATGGTCCATTCAAAGCTTCATTTCTTCACTAGCCTTCAATGGCAGAGCCTGGTGCGTTCGAATTCATATGACTTACAGTATATCCCAGCATATCCATGGGGCGCCATTTTTGTGTCTGATGCGGGAAATTAACCTCGTATCTCTCCTTTGGGCGCGTTATGTCCCAGGATTCACGCATCACAACCACCACTACGTCGGTGATTTGGTGTCTGGGGCAGGGATGCGTTCTTCCCATTGTGTTACGTGACTTCGCCCAACTTAGTCTACAAGAAGTGGAAGGATTCACCGGGGACCGGCGCCGGGGTCGAGACTGACACTTGTGACGAGACGATTGGGGCTCCTCATGCGGCGCGACCTTCCATCCAGGGCCCCCCACACGGCGGAACCAAGGCTCGTCAGCTCCATATTTGGCAGAGGGCGAGGCCAATGAATGAACCCCCTCTACTAGATACAGTACAGGGAACAGCACCACGGGACCACATGACCCACCCCACACCCTCACTGTCAGAAACGTATTGATTCCCCAAACCAAACTCTTCTTTTTCTTTCTTTGGTCTGACTTCGGGAAGCGCTGCCGATTCTGATTTATGCGATGGGGATGGTGTGATAATTTGCTTCATTGATGTATTGGAATGTCCAGGGGCCCAGACAATTATGTATGGGTGTGGTCACAGGATTTCACCAATGGGGATGCACCAGGAATCATTGACAATCACCCGGGCTGAACGTTCGAATGCCAGAGAACATGTATGGTTTCTCCGATTGAACTACATCTACAAGGAAGGGCCAGGGGCGCATGACCTCTTTTATTCCTTTTTTTTTTCTTCTCGGGTCGGGTCGGGTCGGAACATCTGGTTTTTTGGGGGCACGACTTGCAGCGACGATCAATCTCGAGATATGTATCTCTCACTGCATCAGAAATTCCAATCTAGGGACCTAACCTCATTGTTTGGACTTGGATGTGTGCTTGTGCTTGTCTTTACAAAAAAAAACAAAGATGCAGATACGGCGGGAATGCAAACCAAACAACCAATGCTGGGGATGACCACAAGGACGATGATTGAGAAAAAGCGGAGAAACGTAAGGGTGCATGGCGACGATCGTTGGCGGCATGCGAAGGCTTGACAATGTTAGGATCATGATAAAACAACATGTGGGATGAAAAACAGATGAAAAAATAAAATCCCATGATGGGAAAGGGCTTGAACAAGGGGCCAGATATATACGACTTTCCTTTTTTCACCGTTTACGTCCGCACCCATGAGGAGGGGATAGCTTCCACTATGCGGCCCCAGCGCTTCGCACGGCCCATCTCGTCCTCCTCTACGAAGCTGAGGCCGTGGATACCCCACTGACGCCCATTCCTCATCAGTGAGGTGCTGTTTGCAGCCAGATCTGATTCCACAGCCTCTCGTAGGCTCGCCTCCTTTCGTGCGATACGCTCTTCAGCGTCGCACCAGAACATCGCCCAATGGCCGCCAACACGCACGTGCCCACTTGCACGCTCGAAGTACCACTTGTTGACGGGGTTCGTCGCGCGACTGCGCCAAACCAGGTCGCGTCCCGTTCCGCGGCCCTGTCGCCCACCGACGTTGGGATTGAGTGCAGAGGCGAGACCTAGACCGTAGGACTCATCGTGCAGCGCGACCCATAGGAAGTCAACCGTGCCGTCGCCCTGGTGCTCGGGAAGGACGGAGAACTTGTCGAGGTATGCGATAGGGGGAGAAGAGGGGTCTGTAGGGTCGCTCTCGTTGGTGACTATGGCGGCGCCTGCGTAGTCGCCTGCGATGATGACGAAGTCAAGGGATGCATCGAGACGGGCGTAGAAGGCTTCCACATCGAGGGTACGCCCGAAGGATTGTTCGAGAAGCGCAGTGAGTTTGGGCTTGGAGAGTTCGTGTATCGAGCGGACGACGCGGATGGGGAGGCCATAGCGGATGATAGTGGGCGTGTGGGGGGTTACTTTTTTGGAACCAGACAGGAGCGCGTGCGGGATCGAGGAAGATTGTGCGGGTTTGTTTGTGATGAGATTGGCAATAAGAGATCTAGGGGAACGATGGGAGACGACAACAGCGGAAGATGACTTGGGCATATATGTCAAACATGCCTGAGCGAGTCGGAGATTGGAGAGTGCTGAGGGATGGGAGGAGAACCATTGGGACTGGAAGGTATCTTGGATATGCCGGAATTCGGATTCAAGGTTTACAAGTAGATGAGGGAGACCTGAGCGGGCGTATGACGGGATACCCCCCTCACGATTAATGATCATAAGACGTAATGGAGTCAGGTCGAATTCATAGGGGCCCATAGGGGTGGAGGACGAAAGCTGAGCAGCTTCGACCATGCCACGAGCGAGAGCAGCAATAACATAATTAGCGTCGATTCGGACGGTGCGACAGAACGAATCGAGGGCGAAAGGAACCAGGACAGGGATTTCTCCAGCACGCAATGCAGAGCGAATTGCGCCTAGGTCTGAGGGAAGGGCGTGTGCTTCTGGAGGATCGACCAGAGAATCTGTCGGGACGTCTATTGGATCTCCCGGTTTCGGACCGAGACGAGCGACGGCCTGCAGAACGGGACGGGCGCGTGCACCTTGGCCTTCAAGAGCCTTGACGATACGAAGGGCCTCCTCTATGGCGTCGCTACGCTCGTGGTCTTCACCACGTTTCCAGTCATCACGCTCGACGACGATGACGCTAACGAGCCCGAGTTTTTCGAGATATACCATGCCACGACATATACTTTCGAGCTGAACGTCGGTGAAGGGACCCTGTATTTTTACGAGGGCAGTATGCCGTTGTATAGGGTCTAGAATCTCAGCGACTTGCTGTTTTACAGCATCGATCGATGGAGGGGGAACATTGGTGGTGACCAAAGGAGGACGGGGGTCGATATCCGGAAGATTGACAGTCGGTTTTAATTTCTGATGAGAGTTGCGGGACTGTGGGCCGAAAGAGGAAAGGTAGGATTTGCTGTCTCGAACAGAAGGACTGGCGTGCAGGATGGAGAGAATGAAGTCCTTCAGAGAGAGATCAGTACCCACCGGGAGAGGACAGTGAGGAAGGAAGAAAGCTTCACATTCGCACCCGTCTCTGTATCCTCTGGTTCTGGATTCACCTGGCGGAGAGTACGAACGTGCGACGGCTGGGATGGATGTATCGGCCCAAACCAAGGGCGAAGATCGGTAGCTGCAGTACGACGAGCAGCGAGTTTCAGCGCAGGGGGCTTCAAAGAGATCATTCGGGGAGAGAAGCGCGAGATAAGTCGCTCATATGTGCAGCATTTTTTGAGGTAGTAACTGTGGCTGTGCTAAAGCACGTGACTGTCCCGAGTCATTTCGCCATTCGCTGGCAGAAATCCCTTGGACTCGTCTGGCTCGCCCAAGCTGGGTCTACATGATCCCTGAATATCCACACATCCGTTAGGACGTTTTCCCTGTCCTTGGCTCACCAAAAACGTTTCTAAATAAAGTCTGGCGCGAACATTCCAAGTTGATGCCTAAGCCACATATTAAGGCGCCCAGCAAAGCGCCCAATAACTATTGCCGCGCCAGCGACCGTGGCACAGGGTCCCATCTATAGGCCGATCTGCCCGGCGCGCCCCGACGATCAGTTGTGAAAACGTAAATAAATGGCCCACTGCCATCGTGGAATTCCTACGCGCGCGCAGGAGTTTCAGTCATTCCCGATTTTCTATATCTGGGCAACTATTGTGCTCATTATAGGCAATGGGTCCCCTCAAATAACACGCATCAGGATCAGGAGAGATGGCTACTCTATCAGAACACCTCTGTGGTTGCGCACTTCCCCTGTCGCCTTTTTGCGTCGACGGTTGGAACGTGCGTGCCGCCACTGACCCACCCCCATGTCGAAACATGGTTCCAGTCAATTTTGTCCTTCGGACATGCTGAGGCTTGACGATCAGACGCTCTGCCCTCCGCCATCTGCAGTCTTCAAAGACACACGCTGCCTCGGCATCCTATTCCTTATATTCTGGGCCCCGGTGATAGGTTTATCACTAATTAATGTCATCTTTATATGTTTGTGTGTTGGGCGCTCTGACCTGCCGCCCTCGTTCATGTCACGTGGAGACGCAACACATAATCGCAACAAAGAAACAGACGTTCACATTTAAGCAGTGCAGGACAGCCAGCGTGACAGTAATATAACCACTCTCAGGGATGGCGCATCGTGCTACGTATTCTTCGTCTAACGGGGATCATCGAGGCTCCCACCAATCCATTCTGACCACGCATTGGAGTACTGCCCGATCCACCCATGTTACTATCGCTCCCGAACAATAGCGTGTTCCAGTTTACAGCATGCACTGAATTCCTCAGCGTCTCGTGCAACGATCGTATCCTACTTCTGGAAACACCTTGGTTGCTTTCTCCACTGATTCGTAACCATTCGTCGATTTGCATTTTTGACGGTTGATCCGCCTGTATGTATTGAGATGGGACACCCGTGCTTGCCGTAGCGAGGGGTGGATAGAACGGTGGTGCAGCAAGTGATAGTGCGGCAGATGTGAACAAGACTGCTGCCACTACTCCGGCTCCGGGCCATGAATGGGCTTCCACCAGCATTGCAAATCGTTCTGTGTTTGATTCAGGAATAGACGTTATGATTCCTGCTATATATGCTTATTGATCAGTGGGAAGCGCGGGACGGGATCATAAGTGGAACAAGTACAGACCAAGGCGGATGTCCCACGAGCGAATTGCTTCGACATGTAGGAACTCAGTACTATATACGGAAAATTTCAGGCAAGACTGGAAGTCGGTGCGAATCACAACTTCCACGATCCTTGATGTGGTCCGAGATCTCATTCGGGAGTGTCTACTTTCGACCCAGACCATATTCGGTGCACGTGACCCACCGAGCACCATAATGCATAAGGGCCTGTAGGGGTTCGGTGTGTAAAGAGGAACACACATGTACATCATGTGGGAGAGGGCACCAAGTATTGGCAAACAAATTTGGATTGTGGCGGGACGGGAGATCTAAAAATAGGCAATGCGTTGTTGGCTACTATCGCCACCTCTAGGGATGTTCCTTAATAGGGAGGATATAGGTATCGTTGTGCACAATGGCGGGAATTTGGGGTCAGGCTCCAGCGGAGCTGGAATTCTTCGTGATAATGAGGGTCACCACGGCAAGGATCAGAGCCCGAGTTGACGAAGTTTAGCGGATGTGAGAACAGTGAATCTTTTCGATTCAAAATCCAGGAAGATAGTATGACCCCAGGAAAACGAATCAAGGACAGAGGGGTCACACATACGTTAACATCGGCCGTGGTCTTTGCGATGATGGTGCCAGGGTTGCAAGAACCCAGGCGGATGAATTCAAGCTCCAGATCTCGACGCGATCAGTATCACCAACTACGTAATGAGGGAAAATGAACCTACCTAGGGTTATCTTAGAGTTCCTGACGGAGACTTGGGTAACACGTCGAGATAGAAACTTAATATCGTGAGGTTACTGGCAGGGAGTTGGAGGTCGCCTGTGGCCTCATTGATGTCCTCAGCCTAGAGATGCGAGGCAAACGGCGGTGCCCAATATTTCGGGAGATCCTCGAAAGGGTATTGTGCGTGGTTCGCTGATACGTCAAAACCAGGAGAATTTAGACTGGATACATGTATACATGGGCCGTCTGAGAACACAGTAAGTTCTTATGGCGCGCAATGCCACGAAATGAATGTCTGGTCTGCTGCATTGCAGCTTATTCAAGACGAATAGACAAAAATGCGGTCATAGGCGTCAGGGCTCGAGTCATGCGGCAAATTTCAATGTGTCGTGGCTACCGAAGTTACGATGTTGTTCATTCTTGCATTCCCACAACAAAGGAGGAAAACACCTCGCGACTCGGGGAAGCATAGCAGGCAGCAGTGCAGACAAGGAAGCAAACGGAAGACGATAGCTCTGACGGATTGAACAAGAACGAAGATGACCATGACCATCGAGGAATTCAATGGCACGGCTGGATAGGTGTTTTGTGTTCGTCGGGAATCCACTGACAAGAGGACGTAAGGGAAAAGAAACAAAGGCGATCATCGTGATTGTAGAGCGAATGAAAACGATTAAGCTCAGGGGGTTATTTAGGACCAGGTGACGCGAAGTAGTATCATTAACGTGCCAAGTAATACCACAATGTAGACACCTTGGCTCTAAACGTTCAATTGGAGAAATCCAAAACTGATAGAACATGTCCAAATACAGTAGTATCAGAGGCCTTCATTTCTTCCAAACAACCTGGATTGCTCGAAAACAGAACGTCCATGTCATCAATGAGGTTGGATCTGGCTGTCAGATGTCCGGACTTACTCTGCAAGGTGCGGTACGTTGATGTATTTGTGCTTCCGGAGTCACCACTGCCAATACGGCCGCTCGCGGGGGTTGGCAGAGCCAAATGCGTTGGGCAAGTGACCAGTGAGAATGGTTTGTTTTGATCACTTTGATTCCGACGACCAAATAAACGACAACGGTCGGAGAATTGTTCGATCTCACGTTTATCGCGCTAACAACACAGGGCCACAAAAACAATCCAATGACGGCAGCATGACTTCAGAAGACACTCGCTCGCCGTCTAGGGGACGATTTTTTGGCAGTTCAACCCTCTCTTCTCTTTCTGATACAGATGACCCCCGCTCTCGCCCATCAGGTCCCGGTCAGTTCTTCTCCAACTGTCCGTGCTTTCGATTCTGAAGATACTCATCTGATCTGGGCTCTTGCGCCATTCATAGAATCTCGTGCACTAACGTCTGACATCTTCTCCCCATCTAGAGTTTCTGCAACACTCTCCGGTAGGATGGCGTTTCGGGGTCCAAACGCGTGTCTAATCCATCGTTCCCCGCAGACGCACCTCCCCCATCGTATACAGGTTCTGATGCCGCGTCTGGCGATTCTAACCGCTATCTTCGACGCATCATCGTCTCACCAGCTCCATCATCAGGCTCACCCACTCGTTCTCGTTCACCATGGCCTCCCGTATCTGAAGCAGACTCGGAGGAATTGGAGGTCGAACAAAATCTTGAACCGTCAGAAGCCGACTCTTCCATGGCTGCGGAAGAGATTATCGCTGAGCTGCATAGTAACACCCTCGATCCGGTCAATTTCGAGCGGCACGCGCTAAGCCATATCAGTGAGGCTAATGAAGATGGCACACGCGCCAGCATCCTCTCTCGTGATTATTCAATTAGCGGACAGCGCGAATATCTAGAGCGGCGCGGTAGCCCCACTTCGCTCCGGACCTCTTCGGACTTTGGCTCCAATGCTGTTCGCCGCACCTCTATATTCAGTGACATTAACCGAGTTCCCAGTAGCACCGATGTACCTCCAGAATCTTCACGGCGTTCCGCTCATATTCGAGCTAGTACTGACCCCTCTGAAACGCTTGCATCCCCCAGCGTCCCACCGGTTCGCCACACGGCTTCCCCAGTGGGAAGACGCGCCGCGGGTCTCATTGCTTTATTTGAGGAAAAATCGGAGACGGGTTCGATCGGAAGTGGTGCAGGTTCGATATCGTCGCTTGCACACGGTAGAGCGGCGTCTGCATCATCCCCTTTTGCGCCCTCACAGTCTATGCCCTCGGTCTCCGCCATACCTCGAGATGATGCAACCTCCCCATTTCCGCGTTCAGTAACGTTCCAATCTCTCTCGTCATCGCGCCCTACTTCTCCAACGAAACCTCGACCGGTCTCGCCTGTCAAGTCACGTCCGGGTTCCCCGTCCAAGCCTCCACCAGGGCGCCCATTTCCTGCTGCAGTTCCCCCTCCTCCCCCCCCTAAGGAGTCGAGCCCTGCGCGTCCTCCACGTGCAGCTGCCCCTCCAACTCCATCGGCTCCTTTGCCCTCTGCCCCGCAAGGATCGTTTGCGCGTCCATCCACAGCACGACGTAATATTGCGCGGTCTCCATTAACTTCTGTGCGAAATATAGTTGCTGCATGGACGTCAAAGGAGCGGCACGACCCTTCGGTCAATAACAAGTCGCCCTCTCTTTCGGGGTCTCCAGTAACAGGCTCAGATGTTCCTCAAAGACCTCTCTCATTCGGAGAGGGCTCCTTCAGCATTCGGCGAAGGGGCGCTAATGTAGGTGCCGATGATTTGGGTGTTCGAGAAGGATCGGCCTCTGCAGTTCGACCCCTTTCTGCTACTTCAGGCAATGGTCGCCCACTTTCAGCAACTGCAAATCCTCGAGATAGCCACATCGCACCTAGTTTACATCCGAGTGACTTTGATAACCAACTCAGGACGGACAGGGAGGTTGGTATTTTGTTTTGATTCTGTGGTCCAGGGTAGGTAATGGATTATTTCAATAGCCTCTTCGGATAGGACTCCTGTGGTATCTGAACGTACACGCTCCTCCTCCATACCGCTGGATTCGCGCCCGGGCAGTCCTTTATCCGAGCGTCCTTATTCTGTCGTGGATCGTTCCTGGAGGTGGCCGTGGCCTTGTGACCCTCGACCTTGTAAATTGCACTGAAGTCCGAAGTGTGCCCAGTCCGATGCATCGTGACGCCATCGATGACATCGGAAGTATCGCTGCTCGACAACAGACCGTAGAAGAACAGAGCGAGACAGGAACGGGGCTCGCCCACTTTCTCTGTCCTTTCCAGCTTCTCTATAGCGACGGGCTTGAGCGCCTTGGAGCGGAAAGTGCCCGCGAACGAGTTAGATGGGTCGCAGCTCTTTGGTGAATGATTTATCTTACGAACCATTTCTTAATCTTCTCACACATTTTGTTCCTGAAGGGATGCTCTCGACATTGGTTCTTCGCCCGGTCCTCGTGCGCAGACGCTGTCGCCAGTCCCGTCGATTCGATCAATCCCGTCTCTCAGGTCTCGAACGTCCACTGGTTCAGCGACGACCACGTTCACACTCCCTCCGGCAATTGACACTCTGCCTTCGATTCCATCCCGGTCCTCCTCTTTAACGTCTTCGTCACCGCGATCTTCTGCAGCTCTCTTATCGCCGCGTATTCGCTCGTCAGCAGATGATGCTTCACTTGTTGCATTCGACCTTCCTCTCGCTGGCACTACGGGAGGGAACACGCCAAGTCGGAGTTCCTCGCTGCGACGTACATCCTCCATGGCTGATCTTGACCGTGAGTTTGCCAGCGCCATCTCGAGAGCTAGTGCGGGAAGTTTGGTAGGGATTGGTGTTGGGCAGCCTGTTACCATTACGAGTGGTGCCACGGGGCAAGAAAATGTTATTGTTAGTCCTCCGCCAAGAAGTCGTGTGAGCAGTGCAGCGCGCTCCACAACAGATTCTGATGGTGGGGCTTCCTTCCGTACGCTGTCTTCAGCCCTCCCTCCGTCCGGGACGTTGACCAGCGGCACACGTTTGTTGGATGTAACATCGCCTACCACTGGAACCCGGAATGTGGTCTCGACGCTTAGTCTCGGGCGCTCGTCTGGTGCTTCGTGGACCCCTGATAGCGAGACCGGCTATGAAGGCGCCGACCAGACGTATTCTGCACTCAGTGACGATGCACGTTTGAGCAGTGCATCGCGTCGTCCTTTGTTATTCTCTGAAGCCTCTAGTTCCCCGGCACTGTCGACTCGCACTGGAATCTCGAGACTCACTGACACGCCACGCAGCTCAAGAACCCGTACCATATCGACACCGTCAGAGTACTTGACACCCAAGACAGGATCGAGTTCGTCGGATTTCAGAACTGCACGTGACTCGGGAGCAACAACACCAACTTCTCAAGTCTCCAGTGCAAGTTCATATGGCACACCTCGCTCACAGTCTGCTGTTGGTCGTGACCGATCCAGAACTCCCACAAGACCTGATCCTACTGCGGGCAGCTCGGATCTGTACGGCTCGGACTTCGAAGTATGCGAGAGCTCCAGTTGGACAGGCATCACTCCTACTGAGACTACTCGTCTTGCGGGGGCAGTGACAATGCAGACTGTAACCACCCGACAATCGGCACCCTACTTCACTCCAAGGTCACGGGCGGAGTCTCAAGCCTCAACAGATGTTTTTCAGACTGCTGCTTCATCTCAAGCTCGTACCTCTTTTGCCACTGCGAGTTCTGGATCGCGTTCATTCGTGTCACTATCTACTCCACGGTCTGAAACTGAATACACTACGGCGTCGTCGGGATCGCGTTCCTTCAAGACAACCTCCTCGTGCGAAGAATCGGAATATACGACTGCGTCGCCGTGCGAACCGTCAGACTATCTTACGGCTTCCATTTGTGTGGAAGACGAGCATACACCTGAGCATGTATCTGAGCATGTATCTGAACATGTATCTGAGCGTGTATCGGAGGATGTACCTGGATATGTATCTGAACATGTATCCGAGCGTGTATCTGAACATGTGCCGGAGCACGTTTCTGAACATGTCTCTGAGCCTGCGTCTGAACCAGTATCGGAGCTTGAGCGTGAGCCGAGTCCGGAGCCTGTCTCGGCAGTTATGTCGGAACCCACTGCTTCTCCTAGGCGCACACCCTCAAGCGTGCATGCCCCTCTACCGTCCACTCCTCGGGCCCCTTCTTTCGATGGAGCCCAGTATATTCCCCTTCCACCATCTACTGTTCCTCCCGAGCCATCGAGCCCGAGTCGGCCTCCTTCTATCCAATCTGACATACCAACGATCCCCTCGTTAAGTCACGTCTCATTGGTTGATTCTACCCAGTGGCTCTCGTCCCCGTACAGTAGATCAACAGAGGAGAGGGCTTCGGCTTCCACATCGCATGAGTCTCCTGAAACTGGTTATCTGTCGTCCCCCATGACTCTTGATATGTCGATACATCCGGCGAGCATCCCAGGCTCAACGCGGAGTGCAACACCCAGTAGTCTCCCCTTGTCATCGAGTCTACCGCCAATGTCGTTGCGACGGACTGCGTCGCCATCAATAACGCCTTCAGGCAGTACGCCGACTTCCTCGACGATTACAACAGCCAGTCTGAGACCTATTACTGTCGGATCGTTGCCTGAGACTTCACAGCCACCGTCGCGGCCCAGCACCAGATCATCCTATCTGACCGTGCGTCCTGTGTCCTCCGTGGTCGAATCTTCGGGACCATCCACCCCATCCTCTGTTTCCTCTGCATCTCTTTATGATAGAAGCTTGGAACGCACATCAAGCCCCAGCCTCCGTTCAACCCTAGAACGGGTATCATCTCCCCTCACGCGATGGACTCTATCCAGTATCGATCCCGCACGAGACCTTGCAAGAGCACCTTCTACCCATTCCGTATCATCAGTCTCTACTCCTCCAGAGACCTCTTCCGTGTCTTCGATACTGATTTCGGCCAGTGCCACGACATCGCAGCCTTCCAGCGAGCCTGTCTCGACGATTTCGGCCATTTCGACTGTTTCGACCATTTCATCCATTTCGTCCGTTTCGCCGGTTTTGCCAGTCCTGCCTACGCAGATTTCGGAGCCTTCGCCTCCAGCGCCTCCTTCACCTCCACCACCTTCAGTTCTCGGGAGCACCTGGGCTAGCGAGACGGACAACACATACGAGTCTTCGATCCTGCGTCCATCGCCTTCTCTTCGTTCAGTTGCTCTTCCGGAACCCGTGAATGACTCGTTTGATGACTCATTTCTCAGGCCATCGGATTCGATTTCGTCCGTGGGACCTGGCCCACAGTGGACAGTGGAACGCATTGTCTCCCCGAGGTCGCCCACTCTGTCCCTGAGGAGCAGCATAATAAGGGACGTTCGCGCAGAAATCCCTGCTGTAACAGTGTCACCTGCTCTTTCTCGCACTCGGTCGAGTTCTAGTATCACAAGTGTGAGTACAGGTTTTGAAATCTCCATGTTATTGACTTCCTCATCGTCCGGGGTTTCTAGGTACGGTTAGCTGCGGAGATTCCAATTCCCCCCTCGCCAACACCATCATCGACAGCATCATACAGCGTCAGTACTCCGCAAAGCTATCCCGCCTCTATTGGATCTCAGCTTGAGACTGTCGACACTGTCACATCCGTAGAAGAGGGGCCATCTCAGCTCACACAGGAGATCAACCGTGTTTTGGAGCGTTTGCAAGAATTACAAAATGCAAAGGACCGCCAGGGAGAAGAGTTCACATCCCACTTGGAGAAGATTGAACAAGAACTGCTTGACCTGTCCTCCTTCCTACGTGGTCACCAGGAGCCACCTCCCCGCAGAGACATTGCGATAGGTCGCACGCCTTCGGTCATATCCCCCCAGAGTTCTGAACATGTCACTTATTTGTCGCCACCTCCGTTAAGACCAGAGTCGCCCGCTTCTTATATGTCTAGCGTCTCGTTCCTCTCCTCGCACTACTCGGATCTTAGCCTTCTAGAGCGACCCGCATCTCCCCCTCGATCTCCTTCAACCCCTTCGACCCCTTCGAGCTCTTCCTCGTCAAGTGATGAACCGTCTCGCCCAAGTGCTCCAGCCTCCCCAGCATCCACCGCTACTACTGCCACAGCACGCCCGCCTCCGGACATTGGGGTTTTGCGTGAAATGTTAGTTGCTCTGCAGCACCAGCATGCCAATCTTCTAGAAGGCCAAAGAGAGGCAAGACAACTTCTCCAAGATTTGGCGGATAGACCAGTTCCCGCCCCTTTACCATCTAAATCACCGCCACTGCCACCAATGCCGGAGCCAGTTCGGCCTCAGCCTCAACCTCCAGCCGATGAGGCATCTAGGCGAGGGGTTGAAGATTTGCTGCATCGTATTCTCAACGCCCTTGGTGTGGCAGCGCCCCCTCCACCACCGTCTGACACTAGTGCAGATGATGACATTGGCCAGGTTCTATTGAATCGAAGACTTAGACACATTAAGCGCAGTCCTATTGTCGAGCCCATACCTATTCGACCCTCCTCTCAGATTGATATGAGTGACTGGGGATCCTACGGAGCGACCGATGACGAGGGCCCCGCCCCACCTCCTACAGTCGATGTTCCGCCACCAATTACTACGATCGACGTTCCTCCCCGCAGAACTCGTGCACGTAGTGCAAGCCCGGGCAGCACTCTTGAACGACTCGAAGCAGAGCTGGGAGAAGAAAGGGATTCGACTCCTGTCAGTCGTCCGATATTGGAACCAAGATCAGGAACTCCACATCGCGATTGGAGCTACGACGATGAGGAGGCCTCCCCAGAGAGTGAACACCTTCCACCCCCACCATCAGATACTCTTGGACGCTCTGATGATCCTGCTCTTGATTTCTTGAATCTCGTTCGTGATCATCGCAAAGCTAGACGTGGCGGAGACGGCATGTTCATTCCTGGTACTCCGGCATCGGTATGCATTATATTATCCTGATACTTGGAGTCTCTTTCTTATTGTTTGTTCTAGGAGCCTGCTAGACGGCCCCCTTCAGCACCTCTAGATGTTCAGACGGACGAGCGGCCGGCATCTGCGTCAAGACTCTGGTATAAACTGCCTGATAAGCCACTCCCTGCGGGGCCCCCTCCAGCTACACCTGTGAGAACATCAAAATTTATGTACCCGACGTTCTTACCAATCTATTGCCTTTGCTACAGGCTCGACCTGCTAGTCCTCGAACGGAACCGATTGTCCCGTCTGCTCCATCTGCTCCCCCTCCACCGCCCATCACAAGTCCCGGTATCACTGTATTGCCACCGGCGCCGGTAAGTTGATCTGGCACATCGCTATGAAACCCATCCAAATAAATTCCTTTGTAGACACCAGCCCTCAGCCAGCCCCTCCCTTTCTCGAAATATTAAGAATGCTTCGGGTGAGTCTCAAGATAGATTTAATGCTACTGTTGAATATTGATGCATCGTTTTGATCAGGAAAACGAGGATAATAATAGGGCGAGTTTGGCGGAACGACGAAGCATGGCTGAGCATCTGCAAGAGCTGCACGACTGGCTAGTTCGAGACCAGCAGGATCGGCATTCCTCTTTCAGAGGACTGCAGGAGCGTATTCAGCATCTGCACTCTGTCCTCTCTCAAGCCAATCCAAACATTGCGCCCCCCCCTCCTCTTCGTGAGTTTCATCTTGCTGGGGACCATGCATTCTCACTCAGCCACTTCACATAAATAGCGCACGTTCAGCCACCTCCTACTGTTCCCGTGCTCCCAGCTGCCGCTCCAGCCACCGCTCCGGGTCCCTCGCCCCAACAACCAGCCGTCCCTCCTGTATTCCCCTCGTATCCCCCACGCCCACCGTCACCCCCTCGGGCACGTGGACGTCGGCGCCCCACGCGTGAAGAAGATGAGTCTGAGCCCAGTCCCGTGTATCCCACTCAAACGGATCTGGATGCTGGCAGGCCTCTGAGGCCACAGTATGGAGGTATTCCACCGGGACCCATTATCCCTGAAGGATGGGTTGGAGTTCCGCTTGGAGCTCCCGGACCCCCCGGACCCGTTTTCGTGTCTCCAGAAGGTGTTTATCCCGACCGATTTGGAAATCTTCCAGGGGCTCCAGCACCTGGACCGGTGCCTGGTCAACCTTCCGCTTCCTTTCCTGAGCCGATTGTGTTTCCCCCAGGACCGCAGCAGGCCGTCGTACTTCCCCGTCTGGTCTTGAAAGTGGCCCACCTCCTGGTGGCGTTTTCCTGGGTCCCGGGGGGGCACCTGGAGGTCCAGTCTTCCTAGGTTCTGATGGTGTTCCACTGTATCCTGGAGCGCCAGGCTTTCCAGGAGGCGCAGGATTCCCTGTACCAGGAGTTGTCCCTGGAGGCCCAGTCTTTCCTGGAGGACCCGGATTCCCTGGAGGGCCTGGGTTCCCTGGAGGACCAGGTTTCCCTGGAGGTCCGGGTTTCCCTGGAGGTCCAGGTTTCCCTGGAGGTCCGGGTTTCCCTGGAGGTCCAGGTTTCCCTGGAGCAGGTTTCCCTGGAGCGCCAGGCTTCCCCGGAGCGCCAGGCTTCCCACAACCTGTCTGGCCGGGTGGATATCCTGCCGGTGGCCAGTACCCTCCTGGTCAGTACCCCCCTGGCCAGTACCCTCCTGGTAGTGTCACGGTCATTCAACCACCCGGTACCCAAGCCGGTACAGGTGGTGTCGTTATCCCTCCCACAGCAGTGGGTCAGCCGGCTGTCGCTTTTGCATCGCCTCAACCTAGCCACACAGAACCACCTCACGAACCTCCTGCAGAAGTTGTTCGCATTACGCAAACAGATGCCGCTCGCCCTCAGGTTCAGCCGGATGCTCCACCCAGCCCAGAGCGACCCCCGCCAGTCGTTCCACTTGATACTGCCTCTGCCCTCAAGAACAGGCGCCTCAGGTCGTCGTCCATCAATATGCAGGGGCGGCGCCGACGGATCACCTTCCATCAGCACCTCAATCTGTACAGCTGGATGCTCCACACTCTCCTCACCCTACTCAGGTCATTCGTGTCCATTCTCCATCATCCAGACCACCAGTCGTTGAGCTGGCTGACTCTCAGCGCCCCCTCACGGACCTAAGTCAAGCCCGGCCTCCAGTTATGGATCTGGCAGATTCTCCATTCCGCGGTGAGAGTCGGTACACTGAAGCACCTCAGCAGCCCAGTACCGTAATCAACATTGGGGACACACCGACCCAGAGATCACACTCCCCTCACGAACGCTCCCCTCGTGACCGCTCCTTTCGTGATCATTCCCCTGGTGACCGTTCTCCTCGTGGGCCTCCTCGTCGTGAAGGTTCCCTTCGTTCTCGGAGCAGATCTCGCTCCCCTGGGCGTCATGAGGTCGGTGATGTGGCGCCAACAATTATTCATCATCATGGGGCACCGACACCGTTGACCGAAGCAGACACAGGAGGTCGCCTCCGTTCTCCCGGCAGAGGTCTTCACAGAGAGCCGCGGTCACCCCCTCGATCTCACCATTCTCGTTCCCGCTCCCGGCACCGTGAATCTTACTCAAGAGATCGAGATCGCCCTGGGTTTTTCGAACGCCTGTTGCCAGGTCGCCGCTCTCGTTCGCGGACTCGCCGCTCTCGTTCGCGCTCTCGCCGCACTAGAACGCGTTCGCGTTCGCGGTCTCCACGTTACTATGGGCCTTCCCGGGTGAAGTCGCCGCGGCTGCTGCTGCTCCAGGTGCGGAAATTGCTGAAGCTCTGCGGAGGCGTCCTAGGTCTAGGTCTAGACATAGGTCAAGCCACAGGTCAAGATCTAGAACCCCTCGAGGATATTCGCCTAGAAGACATTCACGGTCCCGTCGAAGATCTTCTATTCGAAGCCATTCAAGGTCCCATCGAGATCGTTCCAGGTCCCCTCGAGAACATTCAAGGTCCCGGCGACGACATTCTTCCAGAGAGCACTCACGATCGCCTAGACGCCGCCCTGATGACGTCGAACACACTGTACATATCGCCACCGAGCCTTCGGAATCCCACCCTCCCACGTTACCTATGTACCTCAACCGCCACCGCCTTCAACCCAAGCTCAGTATCCCCAGACTCATGAGGCGGCGTACGCTCAGACGCGACCTGTTGCTCCTCCCCCAACGGTTGTGATGGCGGATGATCAAGCGCCCACTATCGTCCGCGTTGGGGGTGGGAGTGTCCCCAGCGAACGTCGCACCATCCCAGCTGATGGAGGAAGTGTTTATCCTGAAACCATTGAGGACGATACACGTCGATCTGCCCCCTCACGCGTGACACGAACGCCCCCGTCGCGCCATGACGAAGCTCCTTATGAGGAGGAGGATCCGTACCGCCGGCGTGGAAGGGGATTGGCTCCACCTGAAGAAGAAGAGCGAGTTAGCCATGTTCACCCTTCCGAGGAAGATGATGGTGGCCGGCGCAGAGAGACACGCTTTCCCCCCTCTGAGGATGAGGATGCCGACAGACGACGCCTACCGGTGACCCGTCGTTTTGCGGACGAGGACGAAGATAGACGACCCCCTGTATCATCACTTCACCTCCCAACCGATGAAGAGATTCCCACCCGACCACCGACGTCGCTTCGGTATACGTCTGACCCTGACCAAATTGCCCGGCCGACCGAATCACATCGCTATCCGTCCGACCTTGATGACGATCGTCATCCACTCGATGCCACACGAAGGGGACTCCCTCCCTCCGATACCACACGTGGGGAACCCTCTGCCCCGATGTCAGTCGTGTGGGGCCCTTGGCCCCGATGTCAGTCGTGTGGGGCCCTCTGCCCCTGGGGTCAGTCGTGTGGGACCCTCTGCCCCTGATGTCACTCGTCTGGGACCCTCTGCCTCTGATCTGTCTCGTCTGGGGCCCTCTGCTGAAGACCAGGCTGCAGACCAAGGATTTCCTGTCTCCCGTATTGCTGGCCCAAGTTACCCTGAGACTGACCCGCACACGCGCAGCCCTGATCAGGTCCCACCCGGCCAGCTACTGATATTTATGGGGACACCCAGGAAGGTTCCCCAGGACCAGCTACGATTCGCTCCGCCGAGACCCCGAGCGCAGCCCCCGCGCAGCCCAGCACCTACGGCAGAGACTACGCCGGTCAGCCTGACGTTGTCAGAGTGCGCACCGCTGGCCGCGACCCGCCAGGAATCATTCGAGTGACGTCACCAGGAAGGAGAGCTGGCGCTGCGCCTCAGATTCATATTCACCCCGATGCATCTATTGGCCGAGAAGCACCTCTCAGTCGCGAAGCGCTTGGTCGGATGGCTCCTGATGGTGGGGACGCACCCCTTAGTCGCGAGGCGCAGGGTCGGGAAGCTCCTAGTGGTCGGGACGCACCTCTTGGTCGCGAAGCACCTGGTCGGGCATCTCCGGATAGTCGGGGTGCACCTCCTAGCGAAGCACCTGGTTGGGAATCCCCTGACGGTCGGGGCCCACCTCTTGGTCGCGAAGCAGCTGGTCGGGAATCCCCTGACAGCCGGGGCACACCCCTTAGTGGCGAAGCACCTGGTCGGGAATCCCTTGATAGTCGGGGTGCACCTCTTGGTCGCGTAGCACCTGGTCGGGAATCCCCTGATAGTCGGGGTGCACCTCTTGGTCGCGTAGCACCTGGTCGGGAATCCCCTGATAGTCGGGGTGCACCTCTTGGTCGCGCAGCACCTGGTCGGGAATCTCCTGATAGTCGAGACGCACCTCTCAGTCGCGAAGCGCTTGGTCGAGGGGCTCCCGGTGATGTTGGTGATGGGGATGTGCCTGATAGTCGCGAAGCACTTGGCCGGGAGGCTCCTGATAGCCGAGAAGCGCCTGATAGTCGAGCAGCACCTGTTAGTCGAGCAGCGCAAGATACAGATCGTGCTGCAGTCCCAGATGTTGTTCGGGTTAGGTCAACTGGACGATCGTCACCCACCATCATTCGTGTGGGTTCCCCAGGAGTCTCACGAGGGGCCCCGTCTCATATTCATATTCACCACGATGGGTATGATGGGGCGGCCCGTCCCCCACGGGTCACTTTTCAAGAACCCGCAGGCTCTCGACCCGATGCCTGGTATGGGAACGTGCCTCCTGGTGGCCCCGGTGCTCCTCCCGGTCCCGGCGCTCCTCCTGGTCCTGGCGTTCCTCCCGGTGTCTCTCCTGATGGCACCCCTGGAGGTCTACCCAGTGGTGCTCCTCATGAGTTCGCCGCCGTTCCTGGTGCCCCTGCTCCTTACGAACCCTCTGCTCCCCCTAGCCAGGAAGAAGATTTAGTTGCTCCTGGCGAGAGCCCTGCCGCTGCCACAGATGTTGAAGATCTTCGAGGGTCTGAGGCTGCTGGAACATATCTACCGACTATCAGATCCTCTTCGCCAGCTAGATCAGAGTTCCTACCATCCCTAGGTCCTGGTCTCGAAGCACCACATACCTTCTTAGGCCCTCAGGATGGGGAATTTCATCGTCCCGCCGAGGGTCCCGCTAGCATCGGCGGCACTCTATCTTCACGCCCAGGTACTGCACTGTCTAGAGTTCCAACTGGCGAATCGCAGAGAGTAGTAGCCCCTACTGTCGATCCTCGTGCAGCACTCGAAGAGCTCCAGCGCCAGATTGAACGAGAAGCAGCAGAACAACATGCCGCCCTTGAGCGTGAACGTCAAGAACTTTTCCTTCGCGCTGAACAAGCCCGTCAAGAGGCTGCTGCTGCTGCCGAGGCTAGAAGAGTTGCAGCCGCGCGGGAGTATGATGAGGCAGAGAGGAAGCGTCAGGAGGAGTTCGACGCACATGAGGCCGAACGCCAACGCATTTTCGAAGCTGCTGAGGACGCTCGACAGCGCGCTCACGAGGAGCGTCGTCAGCTCCTTCTCCAAGAGGCCGAAGAGAAACGAAGTGCATTGTCCCTCGCTGCCGAATCTGAACGCGCAGAGTCTGAAAGTGCCCTTCTCGATACCCTCGCTCGAGCTTCCGTCGTGTCTGCGGAGCTTGCTGCCGCGGCTGCTTCTGAGCAACAGAGTGTCCGCGAACTTGCCTCACTTGTTCAGCAATCCTTGTCCGACAAAGCTGTAGCTGATGAGGAAGCCAAACGCTTATCTGCAGCCGTCATGACCGAACGGGAGGATGTTGTGGATCAGCAGGCTGGAAGGATCAGGGCTTTGGAGGAGGAACTCGCACGTTGTCGTGAAGAGTGTGAAGCCGAGCGCACCTCTCGTCGGGAGGCCGAAGAAGCTCGCCTTGAAGAAATTAGACGGGATGGCGAGAATCGACATGCGGACCTTAGCGATCGCTTGGGTGATATTTCTAATCTTCTCCAAGATCGTGCTAGTGACGAGGCTCGACGCCGGGAACTGGAGGAAGAGCGCCTGGCTGCTAAGGAGGCTCGCCGAGCCGAGAAGGATGAGCGTGTGCTTTCCCTCCATGACCTTGTGAACAGTATCATTAATGATCGAGAGGAGGATAAGAGGCGACAAGAAGAAGAGAGGGCCGCTGCTGCCGAAAAGCCTAGTACGTATAATCTTTTGGCTTATGATAGTTGGTCCTGGGTACTAATGTCCCTGCCCCCGCCAGCCCTTGAGACTGTGATTGAGGAGCTTCGAAAGCAAAATGCAGACTTGATCGAGCAGCTTCGCTTGTTGTCCGATTGTAAGTTCAGCCGGTTAACACCTGTCACGTTTCTGATTCTTTCCTCAGCTTTGCGCACGGATTGTGCCAGGCAACATACCGAGACTCTCGAGGCCGTAAATGCCACTGCGAACGAGCGGATACCATTTAATGTCAAAAGTGTACGTTTGTTTGTAAAAGGTCCAGACTCTTCCCCTCCCTGATATGCTGTTATAGTATCTGGACGACTTCAGTAAGGCACTGTCTGCCGAAGTGCGCATGCTACTGAAAGAAGTCGGGAAACTTCGTGAAGAGAAGCGTACCCTTCAATTGTGAGTCAACGACTCTCGTACGACTTCAACGTGCTAATTAATGTTAACTGCGATTTATCTCAGCGAACTCGGGGCTCTACTCACTTTGCAAAGCCATTACGGTCCCGCAGGAGAGTTTGAGCCTAATTGGTATGGTGTTCTTCCGAAACCCTGGTACTCGTACTGATTGTCGGGACTCCAGGAGACCTCCTGGAGGCCGTGGGCCCGGTGGTGATCCCCTCCACCCCCTCCACCTGGTGCCGCCGTCTACGTCACCCCCGAAGAACCTGTCAGACCGGCGTGGCGCAATGTCCAACCGCCTCCAAAGTCGAAAAGGCAACGAGAACGTGAGGCCGCCGCCGCCGCTGCTGCTGCTGCTGGTGTCAGCGAGGGTCTCGTCCCTCCTGCTGATGTTCATTCTTCTTGGGCATCATGGAGACGTGAGTAATTGTCCAAGAAATATGAGAATGTTACTGACTCTCCTTACCACAGCCAATCCATCGTATGCCCCATCGCCCCCACCAACCGAACAATTGACTGCGATTCAGGAAGAACAGATGCCAGGGTTGTTCGGCCCACGATCAGCCCACAGCTCTTGGGCTGGTTGATAAACGAAACCATTTCTTCCTTCACAATTTCGTACTCACGACTGCTTATGACCTTGACCTTTCCTCTCGTAATTCGATATCTTATCATGAACTGCTTGTTTGTATTCTACATTTTTGAATGATTATACCCTAACGGTCGGAGCTGAGGGTACGACTAAATATCTAACCCGGCAGAATATGCATATGCAGACCGCGTTTGTTGCCTTACGCGTCGAACTTTCTCCATGGCTTGTGGTTTTGATCCTTCAAGTTCTGCACACCCAAAACCAGGCTGATCAAGGGCTCATACCCATTGCGGTCTAGAAATATGGCCCTTGCAGTCCGACTTTGTTGTAGTCTTTTCAGTACTTGAGCGTTTCGCGAACGGCTGTAGCCGATTTATGCTCACAGCGTTGCGATTGCGCTGTCCAATTCCTATCCTCCAAATTAGGATCTACCCTGCGATACCATCACCTCCCATTCCCCGACGACCCTTGTTGACTGTGTCACACCCAATGGAAGGCTCGCTACCTCATCCAATAGAATCCACGCCTGGATCAAACGCGAACAGCAAGCAAGGAAAAAAAGACAAGAAGGGAGTCATCTTGAATGACGCGAGTAAACCACCTTTGGAGGCATGTCCGTTGGCTGAGGTATTTTCTAGGCCCTGCTGATCGTCGACCCTGTCTTTATCACCATAGATGCAACCACCTCCACACTACATCGCCCATCGTATTAAGATATTCGATGAGCTGAAGGCTGAATACGATGAGTTCATTAAAAGTCAGCAGCGATCAGCCTCCCCATCCGTTCACGTTGATGGTTGACATGATCCTATAGATCAGCCACGACAAAGCATTCAGATCACACTCCCAGATGGGAGTCACCGACATGGAATCAGTTGGGTGACCTCCCCAATGGACATTGCGAAGGAAATTTCGGCCAGTCTGTCCCAGCGAATTGTTATCGCCAAGGCGCGTCTGGTTCATCGAAGCTCGCCATATGGACTCATCGAGTTGCTTGCCCTGTGACCTAGGTCGACGGCCAACTATGGGACCTGGAGCGACCTCTGGAAGCCTCGGCTAATGTCCAATTTTTGGATTTTGAACATCCAGAAGGCAAACGTGTTTTCTGGCATTCCTCTGCTCATGTCGTAGGTGAAGCTGCCGAGCGGCACTATGGGTGCCATTTGTGTATCGGTCCCCCTACATCGGATGGCTTCTATTATGAAATGGCGATTGCTGATAGGTAGGCCTCATCTCTTCGATGGGATGCATACATCTCTTATCCTCTGGTACCCCTTTGAAGAGCGGTAGTTCCCACTGATTACCCAGCGCTAGAGACGATCGCGAAGAGTGCTGTTAAGGATAAACAGACTTTTGAGCGACTGGTCGTGTCGAAAGAGAAATTACTTGAGATGTTCTATGTGTGTTCTGTTTACATATGTTTCACTAAAAATGTCTTACACTCATTCGTGCGCAGTATAACAAGTACAAAGTCCACCTTATTCAAGATAAGATACCCGATGGCACGTCCACTACTGTATACAGGTGCGGGCCTATGATCGATCTTTGCCTCGGTCCCCACATTCCAAACACTGCACGCATTAAGGCTATAATGATCACCAAGGTCGGTCTCATTCTCCTTGGCCAACGTCTGATTTTTCATTTGCTCCGTCCCGCAGAACTCGGCGTCATACTTTCTCGGAGATCCGAGCAAGGACTCGCTACAAAGACTCTGGGGCATTTCATTCCCCGAGACAAAGCAGCTCACGGAATACAAGGAATTCTTGGCTGAGGCGGCAAAACGTGATCACCGCAAAATTGGGAAGGTGCGGTCAACCCGTGGCGATTACTTCGTCTACGATGATAATTGTATTTCCACTTATCATCTATCTCTAGGAGCAAGACTTATTTTTTTTCCATGAACTCAGTCCTGGAAGCGCCTTTTTCTTACCACACGGCACTCGCATTTATAATACTTTGTTGGACCTCATGAAGGTACGCATTGTTTGGCAGCTTTTTGATCTGTATTCTGATGTTTATACAAGTCTGAATACCACCGCCGCGGCTATGTCGAAGGTCAGTTGTGTGATGGTTGTATAAACTAGCGTCTTACTGTTCCATATTCCCTCTTAGTTATTTCACCCAATATGTTTAACAGCAAGCTATGGGAGACATCGGGTCATTGGGCCAATTACAAAGAGGACATGTTCACTCTTGACGTTGAGAAGGAGGTGTTTGCGCTCAAACCAATGAATTGTCCGGGTCATGCACTGATCTTCGACTCCCGGGATCGAAGTTATCGTGAGCTACCGATTCGAATGGCTGAGTTTGGTATCATCCACCGCAATGAAGCCAGTGGTGCACTCACGGGCCTCTCGCGAGTGCGACGATTTGCGCAAGATGACACGCATGTGTTCTGCATGCATTCTCAGGTATCTTTTAAGTCTCGAACCCTTACCCTTCCGTCTTTCTGAGATTTCGCACCAGATCGAGCAGGAGATCGACGCTATCTTCGATTTCCTAAATGCAGTCTATGGTTTATTTGGATTCGAGTTCCATCTCGAATTATCCACCCGACCCGAGAAGTTCCTCGGCCGAATCGAGACCTGGGACGAAGCAGAACGCGTGAGTTTAATTTAGAATTTGGACGTCAGCATGTCCCCCTCATACAAGGCGATGCTCCCGCACGATTTCTTCCTACGCATCCAGCAACTTCGGAACACCCTAGAGAGGTTCCAGCCAGGGAAATGGGAACTGAACCCAGGTGACGGTGCCTTCTATGGGCCTAAGATCGACATCACGATCAAAGATGCGTTGAAGCGCTCGCATCAATGTGCGACAATCCAGCTGGACTTCCAGCTCCCTGAGCGGTTCAACCTCAAGTATCGTGGTCCGGACGACGATGAGAACACAGTGAATCGACCTGTCATGATCCATCGTGCGATTTTGGGGAGTCTAGAGCGGTTTATCTCGATCGCGACGGAGCATTTTGCAGGGAAGTGGTGCGTCTGCTCATATTGTTTCTGCTCCCAGGTGGGAGGTAAGCTAGGTAGAACGAATCTGAGGGATGGTCTTTCATGCGTGTACTAGGCCTTTCTGGTTGTCCCCACGTCAGGTCCTTGTTGTACCCGTTGCCAACGCATTTGTGAGTTGTCCTTCCCCGGCACGTTATTCACGGTGAGATCTCACGGTGGGGTGTACCTTGCAGAATGACTACGCGTCTGAGGTGATGCAGAAGTTGTGGGACGTTGGCCTTTATGCGGACGTGGACAACGGGCCGGAAACGTTCAAAAAAAAGATTCGGAATGGGGAGATTGCACAATACAATTTCATTCTCGGTTAGTTTGTCCTGCCTCATTAGCATTCTTCTATCTTACTGTTACCACTGCAGTCGTTGGTGAGGAAGAGGTTAACGCTCGCTCTGTCAATGTTCGCAATCGAGATGATATTGGAACGAAAACGCGCACGGAGACTGTCAAACTTGACGATGTCATCGCCAAATTCGCTGCATTGAAAGCGGAACGGAGACTCGAGAACAGGATATGATATAAAGATTTGATTAGAGACAATGGCAATAATGCATGCCCGTTGGGAGGACTGCAAGCCTTTCTGCACCAAAGGATTATCTGCCTTCCCGTATAAGAATAGTGTATTCTTTCCGTACTATAATATAACATGGTACGCTAAGTATGAGCCGAAGACCGGGACTGGGGCAAGTGAGCAGTGAAATCTACAGTCGAAAGAAAAAAAGCGGGCAACCAATGCATTTCTTCCGTGCTGTGATGATGATGCATTTAGTCAATGAGAAGCCAGACTGCAAAATGTAACACCGCCAGGGCATCTGTTTCTTCGGCCATTCCCCAAGGCTATTATTGCATTATACACCTAACTGAGCGCGCTGGATAAAGAGAATGGGCGATTAACTGTGGGGCTAAAGGCAAAAGTGAAGTATGGAACGCTTACCAGCATCTGAATCGTATTCCGTTCCTGAGGCGGAAGGGCTTCGATCTGCGCTGGGGTGAGACTCAGGACTTGCATCAGCATGGCCTAATGTGAGGTTGACAGCATTTCAATGAATCAATCACTCTGCGGAACGAGGTCAGGAACATACCTTCCGCTGTTCGTCGAGTTGAGCAGCGCTCGGTGATACCTGGATTGCTGGAGCAGGTGCTATGGCGGCCGGGGGCGGCAAGGACGGCGGAGGGTAAAATGCTGGTTGCTGCTGAGGGGCAAAGGGAGGCATTGGATGAGGTGGAGGTATTGGCGGCGGTACCGGGGGCACATGTTGTTGGCTTGGAGCAAAAGGTGGAGGATACGAAGGAACGACTGCCGGACCCACGGCGGGCGGGGGCGCTGGGGCCTTTGCAGATGCGGTTGCAGCAAGCATTCTCTGATCGTGGCCAAGGGTGGGATTTTCTTCAGTCATATTGTGAAATGAAACAGGTAATAGGTATGCAGGGGCTCTTTACCTGCAATACGGATGGGTCGACGATATGATTCATTAACATTGCTTGGAATAAGGCGTAGGACAGTTGGGGTTGGGAAGTAAGTAGGTGGCGAGCTTGATCTGGCGAGTTAATGACGAACACCTAAGTAGAATGTGATCCAGTTCGCCGCCGGAATGTTACAGAGGGGGGGATATCAACGCACTTTCATGTGACCCATGACCTCCATAAGTTGGGCAGGCCGCATTGTCGCTATGACATTGCTAATGACATCTAGAGCCGTCGCGCCAGGCGGTACAGCGATCCCAGGCGGTATCGCTGACGTGTTTGGAGCCTTGAGAGATGACGGTTGTTGACTATCTGTTGCGGAGGCCCCGAGTAACCCATCCAGCTCGCCGCGGTTGGTAGTCTTCCCCTCCAGGAATGGATCCGAGTCTGCCAGGTCAATGCGCAGAGGTCGACCTTTCACGTCGGTCCCATTGAGATTCCGGACGGCAGATTTAGCGGTCTCATGATCTGTCGAGATGTTTATGAAATAAAAATGAACGTGCTAGGAGACAGTAAAGCGAAAAATACCGAAGAACTCGCAGAAACCAAACCCTTTGGCCTTTCCAGTGTCCCGGTCAAATACTAATCTGTAAGGGTGAGACTAAGATATAGCAATGGATCAGCAGAGCCACATTTTCCCCACCGAAATCCCGCTACTGGTCCGACCGACGAGAAAACTTCGATCAATTGCTCCTACCATACCCCAGCTGTGAATTGGTGGATCCAACAAAAAAGAACCAACTCAACATACCTCAGTCATATCATACGGGACATTTCCCACTATACAGCAGGATCCATGAGCCTACGAACCGTAGAGAGGGAGATGCCGCCTTACCAAATATAACGCGACTCATGCTTAGCGTTGAGTATGGCTCGTGATTTCGGAAACACCCGAAAGTGAGGGGAATTTGGAGATGCTGTTAGCGCGCTGCGCTTGAGTGGCCAAAAACGAGGATCACAGAGAATTTCTAGTTATCTGGGCTGCATTCCCAACATTGCTCCTTGAATCCAGGGAGCATTTTGCCGCCCAGCCCACATATTACCCTGTAGAAGTATGGGACTGCTCGCCCTACTGTAACGAGATCTAGTCTCTAGATAAGGTCTCCGATAAGGGTCGGAGCTCGGTCAGAAGACAATACTGGACAATGGGCTGGAGTGTACGTCGATTTAGTACAGTGATGAGAATATATAATCAGGAACTACACACCTCAGCAACCACCTCCAATAGGATGTGCAGAAGATTTCCCTCCGCTTTAGGAATCATGCATGATTGAAATTTCCTGCCACATGCCAGTTGCGATCCCAGTGAATAGTTAGGAGGGGTGAGAACTATGTCGCCTAGGGTCGAGATAACGAAGGCTCGCCTGACGCCCATTCCGGCACAAAGACGTTGACGTGGCCATCGGAGAGGAAGCATTTGTAGCATGAGCTGAGGGTAATGATGAACACATCACTGTTGAATACTACAGTATATCCACCAATCATTTACAAGTCCTCGCAATAATACACATCTTCTATTAAGGATCGGCTCTCTGGAAATAGAAAATAAACCAGGGACGAAAGCGACACAACAGATTAAAAGCGTGTTAAGCGGAACACTGCAATTAAGCGGCTACCCTCTTCCCAGGATAACCGCAAGGGGTCTATTCGTTGCCACTATCATTTGTGGCATTAATGGCACCGGATGGCGAACCGTTCTTGTGGCTAGATTTGTGTTTCCCTTGGTCTACGTTGGTATCTCAGTCAATGCAGACATCTTGGGCATATCAGACATTGAGATGGGATTGTACCTTTTTTGGAACCCTTCTCTGGGAAACATGGTTGGCTCAAAAGCACGTCCAAGTACATCTGAGCTCTCGGGACCACAATGTCGGCGGGGGCACAATCAGGCAAGAGATTGGCCTCGGCCTTGGCAAGGGCACGCTGAGATTCATCAAGGGCTTTGCTATGTCGCACACCTATTTAGTGTGAATGAGGATATACTCAAGACATGATGATCGAAGGATTCATACGTACTCAATGAGACAGATTCATCCTCTATACGAGGCTTTCCATAATCCTGCTTCATCCGATGCCGCACCATCTCCAGAACGCTGCTTCAGCGAACGAGACATCACAATTGTCAACGACACCAGTTTCGGCCAGGGCTCAACAACACTTCACCTTGGGGCGACCATGCCTCCATTCCCCACAATGTCCAGTACACCTTCCCACCCCATGGGAGCAAGTCGATTTTGCAAGCTAGAGGCCACCACCGGTCGATGCTGAGCGAGAAGCGCAAATGTGTGGGTAAGGAGAAGTGAGATTTCTTGAGTCAGCGAAGATGCGAACGCAGGAGGGAGGACCGTCGTATTTGGTAAATCAGCATCAGCATCTTCATCAGTTTCTCCGCCGTTGCTACGTTCTGAACCAAGGATAGGAGAGGCAGAGGGCTGGCTTCGAAGAACGGAGACAGCAATTGCTTCGACCTCATCCCGGAGAGTGTATTCGGGCACGAATGTTTCATGAGCAAGATGAGGCCATCGAGAGGATAGAGATGTGATGTCGGCGGACGGTGGGTGAGTTTCTATCTCTATTTTCCTTCTTTTTCGTGGGCGACGTTGTTTGAGGGCTCCCTGAGACACACTAACAGGGCTAGGATGATCTTCGGAATCCTCATCATCGTCTGGGTCGCGGAGAGACTCTGCATGTTCGCTGATAATCCCGCCCTCCTCGCCCGCAGGATTGGAAGACGGCCCTGAGGCAAAAACAAGAGGCGAGGAAGCATTCTGAGTAGCTTCAGTACGCAGCACGCGCAGAAGTGAGTCGTAGTGTATCAGCTCGGTGTGCAGTTTCTTGGGCGCGACTTTCGTGGCCTGTTTACTTTTCCCCATAGTTTTCGGCATTCTCCGGCAGTCTCGTCTTCCATTGACCCATTCAGTTATGCCCCGCGATCTAGACGCGTTTGAAGAAGATTTCGACATCTCGGACGACGCACAAGGCACCGGAGTGACCGGAGGCAGCATTGGGACTGAAGAAGATGAAAACGACCTAGTTACTGACGACGCAAATAACGATGGAGAAGAAGGTGAGGAAGAAGAAGAAGAGGAAGAGGAAGAGGAGGGGGAGGAGGAGGAAGAAGCAGAAGAAGAAGGAGAGGGAGAAAGTGAAGAGGGTCCAAAAAGACGAGTCCCAAAAATCATCATTAAACGAAATCGCGGCCGAGGACGAGCTGTTGCCTCAGCACGTAGTTCAGCTCAGGGCTCCCCTGCCCCTCGTGGTCGTGGGGCTGGCGCTTCCCGGGGAAGACCACGAGGCCGTGGTCGTGGGAGGGGAAGGGGGGCTGCAACTGGCTTGACTGTCGTCCTCAAGAATCCTCGCGCCGTAACCAAGAATGAAGAGAATGATCCTCCAACCGATCCCGAACCTAGTGCCTCGTTGGAAACACCCCCCGTCGATGCGAATGCTGGTGCGTTATGCCCCTCTTTTCTTACTCCCCATTATCGATGGTTGTTCCTCAGCAGTTCCCAAGTTCCCTGTCGGCACTTCGTACCGTAAAGTCAAAGGGAAATACTATGTCTTTGAATCAGACGAGCTCTTGACTGAAGAGCACGAAAAGGGCAATACCAAGATCGACCCCCTAGGGAATCTTCTTGGCGGTATGCTTATTGCTTTCTTTCGTGAACTATTCGTGGAAACAGTGTGGATTGCTAGGCCGCGTCTTCAAGGCCCCCACGTTTCGTAGCCCTTGGAGACCCAATCCAGAAAAGCAATATATGCTCTCTATCGATGCCGCTCGCACCTCAGGCTTTCGCGACTCTTTGTATTATTTTCGTCGTAACCCTACCGTTGTAAAACTCACTCTCACACAGGCTGAAAAGGAACATCTCATCTCCATGGGTCGACTCTCGAACAATCTCAAATCTCGTAGCGTGACAATGCTGACTGCTCGAAGTGCATTCAAGCTACACGGGTCTAAAATGGTGAAAGGTAAGTGCCAACACCTGGTCGCGTTTCGCGTTTCAGTTCCCGATGTTCACCTGCCATCTCAGATGGTAAATGGGTCACAGATGATTATGATGAAGACGCCGTGCGAGCTGAGTGTATCGAAAAGGGCCTAGTTCCGGGGTCCCTTGTCGGCGAGCTCCCAGACTTGAATATATATCCTGTTGGCGACATCGGGCAGCCTATACGCACACATGCATACTCCCATCTATCTGGTCCTAGTGGTACCAGTGGCGTCGGTGCTGGATCGGGAAATCTCAACGCGGGCGGTGGTGGTGGGTCCAGTGGGATTTATCGATCTGGAGGCCCGACTACACATTTTGGTGGGGCTGGTCTTGGACCATTCGATGATCCGTATTATTTCGGGGGTGGTGCTGGCTCTGCGGGGGCAGCAGCCAGACGAGCGGCTCTCTCGCGCGATGGCATCGGTGAGGACAACTGGATGTGGAAGACCGCACTCCGTGTGCACGAGAGCAATGAGGCGTTTCGTGGGATGCGGAAGGGTCGGCTTCAAGGCGCTGCAATTACACTCGACCCCCCAGACTCGGATCGTGGCGCGATTGATGGTGGTATCGAGGAAACATTGCGAATTATTCGAGACCTTGGAGACGAGACTGGGGCGCTGATACCACAGCCAGACGCGGAAGATCCTGAGGTTTTGGCTCGGAAGCGGAGAAGGATTGACGAGAATGCTGGTGCGGCACTGGGGGTGTACGAGCCCCATACGGATTCATTCCTATGTGAGTCTCCTTTACTCGCACTTCTTCAGGGGCTTGTGCGTTTACTCCCCAATATCGAGTAGACCGAGCAGATACCCAACCGACAGAGGCAAGGATAGAGCATGTCCTTGGGCATCCAATGGTCACTGGAGACAAAAAAGTTGGCGGTCTGGCATGGGGTGTTATTTGGGTAGACACGGTGTTAGAGATCCCCTCTGACACCGAAGAGACAAGTCCGAGGTGACATCTAGCCTACAGAGTGGTACTGTATTCAAGTTGTTGATTCATGTCCTCAGCTCCGTCGTTGGGTCGCAAACAAACAGACAGCATCGAGTTGCGAGTAAAATTTGAGTATGAATACATAAAGCAATCCTCCACCCAAAGACCGGCATTGCTGCAAAGAACAAATGGCAATGACGGCCTGCCGGCACCGTCGCTGCCGAGAGACACGGAACAGCGACGAACCCAGACACACTTCAACGCGATAACAGCAAGGGATGAAACAACAGGAGTGGACATGGGCGACTGGAAGCATTGACCCACGATATAACCGCTCCAATGGATGAGTTGTTGCAAATTCCTCGACGTTGCGTCGAATTCCGGAGGGGAGATTACTCTGCGCGATAACATGAGATTAGTCCAAGCCGAAAGAAAAACCGGCAGAAACTCACTGGAACGAGCGCGCATCTTTCTCCGCTTCCTTCTGAGCCTTCGGGATCTCTTTTTCTACACAGCACAAGACCACGTCAAAAACGAGAGACACACAAATGACTGAAGTCCTATCACCTTCCACTTATCACGCATCTGAAACGAATATAGGGGTGAGAAGGTGAAAACACAGATAGGACGAAGCACTTACGATTTCTCAAAGGTTGTGGTGGTCGGGAGCAACTGGCTTGAGCTATACAGCTTTTAAACCAACTCAACGCCGGAGTTTGCCGGGGATCATGTCCGCCAAGAAAGCATCCGATCTTGCTCAAAGGCTCTGGACTGAGTGCCGGAATGCCCCAAATCACGTAGGGGAGGCTTCCCTCTTCTCGATGTGTTCTGATTGCAACCGTGTGCTGTTTCCACCCCTCGACAGACAATCACACAAGAGAAATTGCTCGAAGCCGTTGGGGAGAAGGAATCTCTTTGCAAACAGGCGATCAACACTCTCCTGAGTAAGGTGTGCCTGGTTATAGTTATCTGAATGTTATGGAATTTAACTCGATCCATGGACAAGAATCTCCTACTGCTGCTAACTGATAGCAAAAGTGGCAAGAATACGTACCAAGGTATATCGAGGGAAGATGCAGCCATGTACGCCTCCGTTGGGCTGACTCCATTTACTGTATCGATCTCTCTAATGCAAGTCTTCTAGCAAAGGGAACATGGATGCTGACGAACACCTGGTGTACAGTCACATTTCAGGGTCTCGCAACGAAGGTTTATCATAATCGCAGATGGATTTGACTCCCGCTGACTCCTTCCATCAGGAATTTGGACCAAAACTCTCAAGGCACGGACAAATCTGCATCAGACAGTCTTGAATCGATGCCTTAAGAAATTAGAGGGGAAACAACTTGTAAAGACCATCACTTCCGTCAAATTCCCAACACGAAAGATATATATGCGTAAGGACCTTGAACCTAGTGCGGATGTCAGTGGTGGCCCATGGTATACGGACCACGAGCTCGACACTGCATTCATTGAATCCCATTCAGAAGCTATTCTCGTTTACATCCGATCGAGGGTTGGTTATATCGTCAATGATCGTCTTCAATCTAATTAATTCATCTTTTCTTGTAAATCCAGAGCTTTCCTGAAGCGACCGATGAATGTTCCGAGATGCTCTACCCAACTTCAGTCACTAAATATTATCCGACTACGGCACAGATAACCGTCTGGCTCAAAAAGGCGCAGATATCTCCTACAGAACTCGAAGAAGGGGACGTACAGATGCTTCTCGACATGCTCGTCTATTCGGGCGAAATCGAGGTGCTTCCTCGTACCGGGTTTCGTGGGGGAGGCGTATTTGACAGCGATGAGAGTGCCGCTGAGGATGGTGATCGCGATCACGATGAGAGCGGTGGCAGCGATCATGACGAAAAGAAGCGGAAGAGGAAACGCCCCGCCTCACGAGCCCGCTCTAGTTCGAGCAAGGTTGAGGGAGACGACAGGGAAGACGAGAATGAGGAAGACGAAATTGCGAGCAGGCCCGTGAAACGGCGAAGGAAGAGCGACCAAAGCAAGACTCGTTCGGATCGTGGCCAACCTTCTGATGACGTTGAGTTTGACCTCGACTTTGCTCGTGTAGAGACGTTCGACGGTCTCGGGGCTTCTAGTGCCTCAGGTTCGTGGAAAGGATCTTTAACTGGAGGCAGCGGGGTGGTTTATCGTGCCCTGCGCCGTGAAAGGATGGGTTTGGGCTGGGCCCAGACTCCGTGTGGGAGATGCCCCCAGTTTGATTTCTGTTCTGATAAGGACAAGGGCCCTGTCAATCCAGATCAGTGCAAGTATTATCGGGATTGGCTGGAGGCACCTATTGGGGAGATATCAGCGATCGACATTTAGCAAAGGGTTCGTACCTAGCTTGACACAACTTCGCTTGGGCTCACATACGCCCTTCTATCACACACTGGATCATTGGCATAATCTTTGAGATCCACCCTGACCGATGGATGAGTTTACTATATATTGTGTACGCTATCCGGACCAAGCTGCGCTGATTGGTTGGGTACTCGTTACATGCAATTGCAATCATATCGCGTACAGGTATTGGCGACGTTCCTGGTGCCCCTTGGCGTATTCAGGACTTTACTTCTCGCTCTTATAGCTGAATATCAGTTTGCGCATCGCGTTCCCATGATCCGGTGACTGTTTCCTTTGGAAGGATTATGGATAACAGGAGTCCATCCTTATCTTTAATTGCTAGGCACCAAATCCACATCCCGCTGATTGAGGCAGTGGAATGCAGATTATACCACTTCAAGTCGTTTAGAATCGATTTCGGTGCTTCCGGCACGCCATATCGCAGTTGGGGTCGATAATTCAAGTTCGCCGGAATAACAATTCAGTGGTATGCGCCACGAACTTCACCCCACTAGCTCTTGGGCGTCGCTAGAATGGATTTTTCGCCGTGATTGGTGGTAATTCTGGAGCGGAGAAACAGTCAGACGCACGGTGCACCATGTATTTACAATAGTGTGCGTACGGTGAGTGAATATTAAGAATATTGCTATGACAAAAAGAACAAAGTATATACAGAGTCGGACACGGTGATGACGGGAAAAAGAGGTTGAGAAAACAACAGCCAAAGTGGTCTAACGGAAGTGCGGTGAATAAAAGAATAAACATGAACGTTCAGAGTCTAGAGAGTACGAATGCATGATAAGAGGTTAGATCCTATGGGAATTTTAACTGGAAGAGAAAAGACCGCAGAGGGCTAACGCCGCTTCCATCTCCGCACGGGTGTTGGAGGATGACGCATTGGGCTTGATCCCCAGGAGATTCCTTGATTCTGGTCTTTCGACAGGCAGCCTCTCTACTCGGTCGGAAGCTGCGACACGTGCGTTGTGCACGGTCCGATGGGTTGTGTTTGCTGATTCGGTTCGGATAGAAGTCGATTTCTCTGTGGGTTTATCAACGGCCGTGTCGGCTCTTTCGGAGGGGATATCCCTCTGTCCAAAATTCGGTTCAGCAAATAAGCCGGAGATGAAGGAATAGGGTGGTGAGGAGGACCGAAGAACGGATCGAATAGACATCGAGTCCAGTGAGCGTCCATCGAAGGGCGTAATAGCCTCATGCTCATCAGATACCGAGATCTCTGTGCGACTATCCAGCGTTCCTTCGTCTTCATCGTCGAATTGAATCTTCAGATCTCGCTCATGGTCGGAAGATACAGAAGAAAAACTGGCGGCATTCGCGCACGCCCATTCCAATGTCACGCGTTGCCTCTTCTTTCGGTAATTGAGAAGAGAGTGCTCGCTTCGAGACCGTGAAAAGGAGTGCATAGCAGGGGGCGATTTTCTAATTGATGGAGAAGCGCTTCGTGCTCGTTTTAGCGGGGGAGGTGCAGATGTAGGTGAACTTGGGGGTGAAGAAACCATGTGACCCCAGATATGTGGAGTATGATCGGGGTGATATGACGCGTCCAACACGGAGCGGGGATGAGGGGATGGTAATTCAGTAAGGGATGCTACGCGATCGAGCGTAGGGCGCGAGGAGGCAGCAGCCGCAGCCGCTCTTGCTCTGGCCGACTTGGAAACTTCCTTACGGGTCATGTGACGTTTGTTTTGAAACCACTCTTTTACAGTTCGAGAATCTCTGGGACCGCGACGCGTGCATAGTTTATTAGAATGGCACGGTGCGATGGAAATTTTGTAATCGTACTCACAGCTTCAGCCTTGACGCGACCACCGAACGTTCTTCGCGTGAAGGGTGACGGTTTTCGTTGAAAGCGCGCTCCAACGTCGACACATGAGAAGTATTGAGTCTGCGCAGCTCTTGGGACAATTCATCACGATGGTTCAGGGCGCTTCCGGCCACGTGCGCGCTAGTCGTCGCTTGGGACCTTGAGGAACCGTGAAATGCTAGATTGTCACGATATTTTGGTTCACGATATCCATGTGAATATTTTGATGGAATAAATCCCGCGTTCTCCCCTAGACTCGAAGAAATGGGGAGCCCCCGAGCACCAAACGACGTGTTATTGTCGTGTCTTGCCATGACGGATCCTCGCGTCAAACGAGAAACACAATATCGGGGGATGGATCGGACGCGAGAAGCGAGATATAGCCGACGCGTCGATATTCCGGATACCAATTTTTGCTGTCAGTTGCGTGAGGAAGGAATCGTCAAGGAAATGATGTTCCAACAAACATGGTTCGCGTTTGTTGGTTGCTGTTTACTTATTCCCGGCAATCTCCGGTTTAATTTGGCGCATCACAAACAAGCTTCAGCGGTTGCCAGTTGGATTTCTTCCCGACTGTTCCTCACCAATATGCCGTCAATATCCTGTCTGGACCTGGTAAAGGAGGAAAAGAGCTCCGAAAGCTGGTATGTTTCAGTTGCATACGGTTGGGCTGAAGTATGAAGACACTCGTGGTGCGGGAAGATATCCGCAAGGTACGATCCAACCATAAACAATTTCAAGCACCAAAACCTTTACAATCATAGAGTTAAGAAACGTGCAACAAACTGAAATAAAAAAAAAGCGCATCAGCAAGGGTTCTGCCAGAGCGCTTGAGTGCGTACACGGTATCAGGGGCAAGGGCTGTGACGGTTTTGGCATGCTCCGAGTAATCACGGAGCACATCTGGCCAGAGTAACACGTGAGAATAGCCGAAAGGAGCACAAGCTTCTCGTGGAAGATCTTGGGCATGTGGTGTATAATTCTCAATTTTGAAATAGTTAATATACTTCGAGTTTCTAGGTGTATATGGGGACTCGGACTCTAACCACAATGCCATGAGCCTTATCTGAGGCACACAATCTGTTGCGCACGGTTTCTGCTTCGCCCGCCAGCATGTGCGTTATCAGGGTAACCGGCGCCGCTTAGAAATGCCGAAGGTTTCGAGCATGTGGGCGATCTACCCATATGTATAATCAGATCCTCTCCTCGTTGCAGGATCACTGATAGTCAAATTGACAGCTTGTGCTGCCGTTTCAATTACGTCAGGGTGTGGTCACTGGTCCAACACTCGGCAGAGGGGGAACGATCCGGGGTGAGTAGAATTATCCTCTTTTGAGTGACGGCTAACTGAAAAGGAAAGGTGGAGGTGCCCGAACAGAGCCATCAGAACAGAATTCAGTCAAGCTAGTGACTTCCTTTAAATCTATAAAAGCGAGACTCCTGAGCGGTGATGGTCAATGTTCTCCCTATTTGTCGCTGTCTCTCTCATCGGGGCTGCTTTGTCCGCGAAGGCTGGCACCCCACGAAATGGCATGAGCCCTCGCAGGCTTGGCCTTAGAGACACCACCAATTGCGGAACAAGTGGCCCCGCGAGTTGCCACAATACAACTGTCCAGACTAACCTTTGTTGCTTCGAATCACCTGGAGTACATCGTTCGTCGAAATGGATGTGACTATGAAGCTCATCTTTTTGTTGTAGGGCCTTATTGTTCAGCCTCAATTTTGGTATGTTTTGACATGGAGAACACATTGTATGCGTTGATTTTCAATGGGGACCGACGAAGGGATACCAATCCCGTGACTGGGCCGGTCAACTCGTGCGTGCCATGTCTATTGCTCGTCAAACGAAAAACTGATAGGGTTTACCCCTTAGGTGGACGATCCACGGATTGTGGCCTGGTATGCGTCTCTGCTGAGGTGTTGCTAATTGCTTTAGCTAATGAGTATATGGCGTCCCTTTGATACAGACCAGTGAATATCCGTCTTTGCCTTCAGTGGCCTCCACTCACATACTCCGCACTCTATAGCTGCGATGGGACTTTCTCTTCAAACTGTGATCGATCTCGGTTCTACTCCAGCATCACCAACATCCTCAACAATGCCGGACGGAGTGATTTGGTCAACTACTTGACGACTTACATGGTCTCCAATTCCGAGTCCCCAGAGGCCTTCTGGGAACACGAATGGGACACCCACGGGACTTGCTACTCCACCCTCAAACCTAGTTGTTTTTCCCCCTATACTACTGGCCAGGAGGTTAGTTCTCCATATTTCGTCCTGAAGGGGAGGGGTAGAGATGCTTCGACTGCATTGATTACCTCTAGGTTGTGGACTATTTTAATACACTCGTTAATTTGTTCAAGGTGGGAACACAATTTATTTGGCCCACACAGATTAAGATACTTACTGGTGTGGGAAAACAACGGTTTTCAGACCCTCCCAACATATACTTGGTTGTCAAACGCTGGAATCCTTCCCAATTCGCAGACAACGCACACTCTTACCCAACTAACCTCCGCTTTGTCTTCTGCTTCCGGCGGTTTTACCCCGGCCCTGTATTGTTCCGTACGTCCTGGCTTGATCATTCACATCGCCCCGGACCGCTCCAATACTTGGTTCTGTTTTCATAGAGCGGCGCCCTTGACCAGATCTACTGGTATTTCAATTTGAAGGGCTCGATGGTTGATGGCCAGTTTGTTCCTATATGTGCGTTCAAGTTGAATATGTGAATATTCCGACTGGAAGAATTGCTGATAACCTTTGTGTTGTAGCCGCCCCGACACCTGGAAGTTGTCCTTCCCAGGGGATTAAGTACCTTCCGAAGTAGTGTTACCGCGAGTCGACTCAATTCCATTGAGTCGACTCGAGTCGTGGATTTGAAGATTTTCTCACTAACTACCGCAGATCATGAGTTCATTGTACTGCGGTCTGAAAGAGAATACAAGAAATGGTGGAAGCTGTTGAGTGCGGAGAGAAAAGCGATGTAATAAGGTCACTACTCCTTCGATCGACTCTTGAGTTGTGGCGATGGTGAGTTATGTACTATGGATGCAAAAACCGGAAACTGGGCGCCGCAACTCAACGCGCAAGTCGCCAGAAAAGGGAATCCATCGTTTGTGAGCATTCTTTAGTGATTTGAGAAAATTTGGAGAGGATTCTCCGGGGGATTTCCAACTTCTTGTGTTATACGGGGATTGTGAAATGGGTGACGCAATCCCGCGGATGTGGAATATGCGCTAATTTAAAGATTTGAGCAGGGTTCGAACTTACCGGTCCAGGGGGTACTTGATAATAGCTTCATAGACCCAATTAGAATCTCACAGTGGAGCGAATTGGCAAGGAGCTGTGCCGGATGAAGCCATAGTGTGGAACACTCAGAGTAGTAAGGTAGACTAGACTGCTAATGGCAGTACAGGAACAACTCGCTTAATTGGGTCTACTACGCTTATCAAGTCCTAGAGCTACATGCTCATGCCTCACACTGAGCTCAGGAGACAGTGTATATACATAGGAGGATATGAGGGGATTAAATGTTGTCCGTGGCCCCAGACCTCAAACTCCTTCGTCCTGAGATACCACGGCCAATATCAGATGGGATTCTTCTGCACATTATCTAGTGTCCACAGTTATCTTGGTCGTCGGATACATATCATGATTCAGGGTTAGCTTTCGTATGCGGGTACTCTGTGGATGGCTGGCTACGTCCAGAGGGGAGGGGGCTGGCGCCCGGACTCTTTGTTTCCTGACAGTTTTCGTTTTCTCTCTAAACGTAGCGAAGGGGGTGAATCGCGAATGTTGTCGTCGACCTCGATCTTGTTGCCCGCAAGGGGTCGACGTGGTAGCAGATGTCATTAGGCTGGGTGAGGGTGGTCTTCGAGTCCCTCTTGGGGGCGTGTTCCTCATATTGGGATGTCTTGCATGGGAATCCGAGGATGAAAATGGATTGTGTTGGCGTATGTAGCGTGATCCTTCTCCTGGTGAGTGAGGAACGATTGTGTAGTTCTGACGTGGCACCCAGGGACATTCTTGAATGCAGCGGCATGTAGCAACCAAATGATGTTAACGTGTTCAGGTGACAGTGATGAGGCCAAACCGATTTTTTCAAGTAAAAGGAGTGCACCCTTAAGGAGGGAGTCTAGTGTGTTGGCGTTGAGTGGTAGACGAGTCTGGGGGCCTTCCGGGCCGTCATCAGCATCCAGGACGACGGGCACAATTTCCTTCGGTGAGGGTTTGCTTGTAGGGGGGCATTGATGTTGCTTTGGTATGGCCGTCAGGGCGCAAGGCTGCTTCGCTAGTGCTGGTAACGGGGGGCCAAGTGCCAAGTCGTCTCGGGGTAGATTAGGGGTCGCCCTCCCAAGTGAGACCAAGCGGTGTTTTGCCGGGTCTTGCCGAGATCTGAACACTTCACTATGGTCTCTTTGTTCACCAAGATAATTCGTGTAGCCCTTTCTTGGGATTCTCACAGGCCATCGGCTGTGGCCGCCACCAGAGCAAAGGTGTTCATGAAGAAAAACGAAAGTTGGAAGCCCGATGGCCCCAAGGAAGTAAGGGCCCTGTCTGATATAGTTGTTCCGCCAAGATTACTTATTGATTATGAATGTAGTATGCTCTATCCCTCCGCAAATGGAGTATCAGACCCACAGCCCATAAAAAGCTCATGCATAAGGGTGTTCTGAAACAGCCCAGTAAGACAATGTTGAAGGGCTCGAAGCAAAGAAGCTTCCTGGGTAACTTATTCCAACATAAAGGTGCAAAGAAACAGGACTATGCCCTTGCAGATCCCAAGAGGCAGTCAAGCACAGAGAGTGCAGAGGTTTCACCCGATGATGTCCAGAACAGTGAGTGTGGATATTGAGTTGTAATGTCAGGGCCACGCTGCGACGAGAGCACCAAACAAATATAAACACAGATAATTCCGGCTAAGTCCGGTGTAAGTCTGGCTAAGTCCGAGAGAATCCGGGCAGGAATGAGATAACGAAGATAGGAGGGGACGGAGAGGCAATCCAGCAGCCCGGAAGGGACTAGGCGGAAATGAGCACAGCGGTCCTTAAGCTCGCGGAGTCAACTGGAAAATACTCGGACCTGTAGTCTG